>JACXGM010018406.1:0-19070 GCA_016801145.1 Umbra pygmaea | reverse complement strand
ATGGTCTTTGGCCCCCCTGGTGTTCCTTTTGTGTCTTACAGGTGTTCGGGTGGTCTGATGTCATCAGTGTGGGACGGTGTGTACATGTTGATTGGCACGGGTGTACCCTATTGTATCTGATTAGCTTTAGTATTTAGCCCTCATGTTTCTGTCATTCCCTTGTTGGTCAATGTTCCTGTTACGTGTCCATATAGATGTTGTTCTCGGTTTTGCCCCACGTGGCAGTCGTTGCTTTATTAAATAAAAGCTGTTTTGGATTATTGCAACCTTCGCGCCTGTCTCTCTCTCCTCTATTCAACGGAACCGTGACAATAGTGGTGCACAATGACATTAAACAGAGATAACAGCGCGCACTCGGATGTCACGTGCCAAAATCTCAGTTTTCACCGTCCACACGACACCACTGTAACCGGAGTTTCAAAAAAAATTTCACCCTGGCCGGAGTTTTCAAAAAAGTTTCAGTGACCGGATACATCGTTTTCGTGTGGACGAAAAGGCATAACAGCATAAAAAAAACTCTGGTTTTAAAAATACCTGTGTTCATGTGGACGGGGCCTCAGTCTGTGAGCTGACAAAGTAGTGGTGTCAGGTTACCTGGCCGAATAGTTGCTACTAATCATTGTATGGACATAACCACGGCAAATTAGCCTGACTTCGTCATACTCATATTCTAGTCAGAATGTGAGTCTGATATTGCTCCATAGGGCTTTGATTATGAGGCGTGTCTTAACTGAAAAAAAAACTATGCACTCAATTGGATAGACCTACAACCAATCAGAGCAACGCAATAAGTGACGAATCCCGTAGGAAGGACGGCAAACACATCTTTATGCTTGACAAATGCTTGATTGCAGTTCTCTGTTCGTCTTTTAAAACTAATTTGCTGTCGATTTCTTTTACAACAGACACAATAGCGGAATCTATACATCTCAATTCTCCAACAGCAGTCATCTTTGTTGTATACCAGTTCAAACCAAGCATTCTTTGATGACGTGATGAAAACTTAACTGCAGATCATCAGTCCATCATCGTATAAAGCTCGCCCTGGCAATTTGATTGGCCCGACGATTTCTGAACCGAGCATTATTACTTCTCAATGGATCCTTTGAGTCCAGACCGAACTTCCCGACCAAAAAATGTTGTGGGCGGGGTTCGGGCTGGCATCCAGGCTAACGGCAAATCGTTTTTTTTGTGGAAAAATTGGTTTTGGAATATTGGATGCTATGACTTTGACAATTGACTAGTGTGGACTTCACTGGAAAATGGGAAATAAGCACAGGTATGTACACTGGCTGATTTGTTAGATTCACTGTGGGAATCACTGCACATGGCTATATGCACTAGTAATGACATTTCAAACATGTTTACAGGCTAAAAGAACATTTGAAAACGTGCCTCGTAAATGCGTAACAGGTGAAACTGGAGCAGGGCGATAATACCATTTTGGCAATACAGATTGTTTGAGTTATAGACTCAATGTTTTTTTCTTTAGGGGAAGTCCAAGATTACTTCTAAGACCTTGTCATAGTTGATACCACAGTTGACACCACAGTATTTAAGTACTATAATTATCACTGACTTTGCTTAAAACTGATTTGCACTTGCGTATGCTTCAAACAGCTGTCTTACACCAGTAATAAGAATTGTTTGTTAATATAAGTGTGATTGTTAAATGAAAAAGGTACTCTAATTAAGACTGAATTTTTTTTTATTTGTCCCCATAGGGCAGTGGTCCTCAAACCCTTCCATGGAGGGCCTAGTGTATGCAGGTTTTCGCTTTTACCTTTACAAGCCTGATGGAGTAGCTCACTAATTGGTTAGGATCTCCCCTCACCTGGCAGTCTAGGTCCTAATTTGGCTCTAATTGAAGGGAAAGACCAACAACCAGCATACACTAGGCCCTCCATGGAAGGGTTTGAGGACCACTGCCATAGGGGAACCATTTTTAAAGTACCCTTTTTAACCCAATTATAACCATACATATAGAACCGTTTCCATTGTGGTTTCTAAATGGACCCCAAAAGGGTTCTATTTGTCACCAGAATGGAACCAGAAAACAAACAAATGAAGATCCCTTTTCGGATTAATTTTTTATAAAAGTGTAATGGATGGTAGTGTGGGACTGCATGCCTTGTAATACTATATTTTGGGAATGTTCTAATATGTTCACTGCTGTCGTAGTGTTTTTATTGCATAATGTTTTACAAAAATATCTGGAAAAATTGCCACTGAGTACAGAAAATATACAAACCATATAAAACAACAGGGCCTTAAAACAAATCTGCACGATAGTGTGCCATGCTTGGGTTTTGATTGCCTGATGAAAACATGGCAGAATCATCTTGAACTAAGTTTCTGCAGGTACCGTAATTTATTTAGCATACTACTACATTTTCATATCAATCTAATAATCCCAATTATACAGATATTGAGGATGTTTGGCCAAATAATCAAACCATGCCACTGTATATTCATTTGAGTGCGTTCTAATATTGATATAGTGCCAATTGGTTAGGAAAAGAGAGGGGCATTGGCGTTAAAGCAGTGTTAATAGCGGACAACATCATTAAGGGATCCCTCTTCATAACTTGCCTTGTAGGGGGCCTGACGAATGATCAAGAGTAATGTGAGATGCTTTGTAGACACCCACCGCGGCCACTGCCTGCATACCAATCCAACAATAAGTAGAAGAAGCGAACAAGGGAACAAGGGAGAAAGTGAAACCGATTGAGAGAGAGAGAGAGAGAGAGAGAGAGAGAGAGAGAGAGAGAGAGAGAGAGAGAGAGAGAGAGAGAGCTTTATTATAAGACTCAAGGTCCAGAGAGAGAGAGAGAAGGGGGCAGTGAATGAAAAGAAGAGAATGTGGTCTGGAAAGCAAGAATATAGGAGAAAATAGAGAGATAGAAACAGGGTTAAATGCCAGAGAACATCAACCTCCAGATTAGGAAAAATAGAGGCGTAAATTATATTGTATTATACATAAAGTGTAATTTAGTATAATTTTGAAAAAATATACTATTGATTGGGTTAAAGTGTAGACTGTCATCATTCATTTGAGGGTATTTTTATACACATCAGATTTAGAAATAATAGCATGTTGTATTCATATTCTCTCCCATGTAAGTGCTCCAAAATATGTAGCTTTACAGCTGTCTCTTATTAGGCAGGTGTGTGTCTGCATCATTAGTGCACAAGAGAGCTGTCAATGTCTAGTCTTGATTCTAGGCTTTGCATTTGGATTTGGTTGCTGTTGTCTGACAACAGGAGAACCAAAGAAGTGTCAATACAAGTCAAGCTGGCCGTCATGATGCAGGTAAATAAGAATAAATTGATCAGACACACAACCAATACATTAGCGAAAATAAACCATTTGGTAAATGAAGGACAAAGAAAGCACTGGTTAGCTCAGCAATGGCAAATTACTAAACCAAGGACAACTTTGACAGCTATTCATTTTCTTGTACAGTGCATTTTTCTACAGTACATCAGGTGAAATACAGAGGGTGGACTGTAAGGTGTCAGACAGGAAATGCAATATATTGGTTTGAACATGCAATACTAACATCTTTGCATTAGCTTCTATGTTTTTAAAGGTCCTGCTACTGCTAGCATACAGTAGATAAGTAGAATTGACAATATTTATCCTGGACACCGGCAAAACACAAAATAGGGACCTATCAAAATAGGGACCGGCTTTGCCCATTGCAACATCCTCTGGGCTGGGAAACACAATCCTCAACCATTGCATCTAAACCAAGAATTGTAGCTTATAGGAGGATTGTCAAAATCTAATTTCCCCAAACCAGCACGGTTGGTCTCTCTCGGAAAGCCCGCGGCAAGACTTCTTGTTTTGTCAGTTACGTTCAAGACATAGCTATAAACACATTGGTCAGCAAGTCACCTTGAAACAGGACAATGTCAGTGGTTCGAGCCTGACAATGGCTCCTCCAAATTTGCTCGGACCTCCAGCACAATTAAAGCAGCAAAATATGGCATAGCGCTGCCTGCAATTTGGGATAGATAAGTTGGATTATCTACCTTGCCATGTCGTTCTCCAGGCACCCACTGTGTGCCAATCGGGTGCCTGTAAATTAAATCATGGAAGTATAGTTGGTGAGTGTAATCATTTCATACATGAGCTGACTAAAGGTGTCCATGTTGGATGAGCAATGCGATAAGAATCGGACGGCTCTGCGTCATGTGGTCAGATGAACCGTATGAGCCCCCATCCTGCATATGTCGAGGGGGGTTGCGGAGCTGCAGGGATAGTGAAGAAGAAAATTGGACAACAACAATTGAGGAGAAAAAAGAAAAGAAAAAAGATAGAAAAAAAGACACTGTTTTGCAGAACCAACACATGAAATGTCTTGCTTGGTCAAGTCAATTACCCGATCTGAATCCAATTGAGCACTTGTTTTACCACATACAGAAAACTAATATATGGCCATATACATTAAAAAGTAACATTTATTCAAAAATATCTGACCATATATTTTAATTACATACTGTATTTAAATTTGACGTCCGTTTAAAAATAGATCCCAATCCTGCCTTGTTGGCAGCTCCACAACAGGTGATGGGCACCCACATGTTTCATCCAACCACATGTCGCTCAGTCACCAATTCTTTTCACACTGCAAATCCAACACAGAAGCCTTTATTTGGATCAGGCACGGGATGATTACGTTCACCAACTATACTTCCACGATTGAACCCACATGTGCCTGATCGGGACAAAATGAGTCGCTGGAGAAATACATGGCAGGATAGATAATCTGATTAATCTAATCCAAATCGTAAGCAGTTTGGTACAGTATGCCAATATGCACTGCCTCATGCAGGAGGCCCAGGGAAAGTCAGAGAACCCATAGTCAGGCTCGAACCCTCGACTATTATGATGTAGACTGTCGTGCAATGTTGCGAGTTTACCACATATTTCATTGAGATACATGTCATACACTTATAATCACATATAATGTATATAACATCAATTTCCCACACATAAGCATTCATTCTTTTTTTGAATTCATAGAATATAGGTTAATTGTTAACTGACATAAGGCAAGACAATAACGCAGTAGTACCCGTATTTTTATATTATTTATTTAAATACTCTAATATATATGTCAACAGACATTATACATCACTCTTAGACACTGTAAACAATAGGTAAATGCAGATATGGATGTCAAATGTGGAAATGTATGTCACATATATAAAAATGGCCACATTTAGTATATTTTGACATGTATTTATATGTTTGGAATGATGTTTCCACTATATATGCCAATATAAGACATATTAAGTTATATAATATACTGTATACTGTGTGCACAATTATTAGGCAAGTTGCATTCTTGAGGATTAACAACTACAGTACTCACGATCAACCAAAATGTAAATACACCTCAAACCAGAATAGTTAAGAAAGTTAAATTAGGGTTTTGGATTTCTTTGGAGAATATCTATGTGTGCACAATTATTGGGCAACTATTAGTGTGCAGAATAATTATGAAACTAAATGAAAAATGAAAAGTGAGAATAATAAACAAACAAACAACTCATAATTTACAAATAAACATTCCTGACATTTCAAAACAAATCAGTAGCCAATATAGCCACCCTTCCTTTCAATAACAGTCATAAGCCTTTCATTCATGGAGTCTGTCAGTTTCTTGTTCTGTTGACAGTCAACTTTTTGTGCAGCATCAACCACAGCCTCCCAGACAATTTTCAGTGTGAAGTACAGTATTGTTTTCCTTCACTATATATTAACCTTTTAAGAAACAACCACAAGTTCTCAATAGGGTTTAGGTCAGGTGAGAAGGGGGCCATGTCAATATTCTTTCATCTTTAAGGCCTTTATTGGCTAGCCACACAGTGGAGTGCTTTGATGTGTGCGATGATGCATTGCCCTGCAAAAAAATCATGGTCTACTTGAACGATGCAGACTTTTTCCTGTACCACTGCTTGAAGAAAGTGTCTTATGATAACTGGCAGTAGGTTTGTGAGTTATGTTTGGCCATGCCGCTGAGCACTGAACATCTTGTACTTCTGGGTACTCCAGGTAGGTTGCAGTTCTGGACTATGATAGCACTGGGAGATAATGGGTTCCAGGTAGCTTCAAGGTCGAGTCTTCTCAAATCTTTGGCAGTTAATTTGTCTCTTTTTCTCAACACGTTTCTTGCGACACTGTTGACTTTAAGCAACAAATGTTTGCTGGTTCTGTGATCATGCCCCAATCTTTTAGCAATTTGAAGAGTGCAGCATCCCTCTGAAATACTTTTCAAGTCAGTAAAATCCCTTTTTGACCCATTTTGTCTGAGGAACAGAAGCTGCCTAATAATTATGCACACCTTGATATAGGGTGTTGATCTCCTTAGCCACACCCTCCCTCATTACACAAATACACATCACCTGATATGCTTAAATCCAATAAGTATTCCAGTTCATAGTCAAAATACTGACTTACCTAATAATTGTGCACAAAGTGTATGGACATATATTAGATTTCTGTATGGGATACATTTAAAAAAGATTTTACCAAATATTTCATTGACAAACATTTCATACTCCTACGTATCATCACATATACTGTGTAACATCAATTTCCCACACATAGGCATTAATTCTTGTTAAAATGTATAGACTATAGGTGAATTGTTAACACACATAAGGCAAGAAAGAAAAGTAGTACTGTACTATTTCTATAATATTTATTTCTAAATCCTTACATACTGTATACATTGACAGATATTATACAGTACATCACTTATACGTAAAACATAGGTAAATTCAGATATGGATGTAAAATGTGGAAAAATGTTTTGTATATTTTAACATATATGTACATATATGTGATGATGTTTCTGCCATATATGCCAATATAAGAAATAAGTTAAATAATTATAGCCATATGTTAGATTTCTATTTGGGATTTGCTGAAGACAAGACTAAATGCAAAATTGCTGACACAAATTGCTGCAGTACATGCTGTGGGTCACATAGTTTTGTCAGTCATCAAATGCAACATATTCACATCCAAGTACTAAATATGCAGACTGTTTAAGATTATTTTTTAAATAAATTAAGATAATTTATGTTCAAGATAATTTGTCAGTACTCTTGGTCAAACGGGGTGGACTACGTATAAAAAAGATGTAATACCCCCAAATATATAAAGCTGACAGTCGGTACTTTAACACAATCAACATTACATAATTTACTATCCAACACGCTGGAGCAAGGGGCAAATATACAGTACACCATATTTAGTCATGTTTTTACAATATGGGAAAGCTTAATATTACACAATAAAAGAGACTCAAAAACAAATCTGCAGAATAACATAAAAACAAATATTTCTCTGATGAAATGTAGGAAGTTAGCTTATGAGAGTTCAGTGCCCTGAGGCCCCAATTGCGTTAGTCCAGCTCTGGTAGATGTGGTGACTAGTGGTGTCAAATAGAAAGAGAGGGAGAGGCCCTAAGCTGAATTCAATCTGTGTGGGGGTAGTAGAATACTCACCGCCAACAACAAAGATGTCCTCCCAGGGTTCCTGAATAGAGCTAGGGATATGATCAGAAAAAACCCACCAAGATGTTTAGACAGATGGCCCACTCAAAACGACAAGAGCATGCAAGGAAAGAAAGTGTTTTTTAATGAAACTTCACATTCGACAAATAATTGATCTTCACCCCCTACCGCCCCCCCACCCCCTTCAAATCCCCCTGGAAAGGTAAGAGCAAATGTGGCGTTACAAGTGCCATTTTCCACAAAACATAAAAAAGATAGCGGGTTGCTTGAAATCTCTCAGATTGAATTAAATTGACATCATCATAAGAGGACGGAAAAGAAGAGAGGGGAAAAAGGCGAGGGAATCAAATGGAAGACGTTCAAAAAGCGACTGTGGCGCCAAAGAAAATAGATAGCGGGGGACTTTTCTCCTACCTTTCTCCCTCGTTCTTTCTCTTAAAGGGTTCCTACGAGTCTTCGAGGGGAGAAACATGCTATTCGGTATTTTTAGAAAAATAGCACATTGGATGGGAGTCTGGCAAACAACCCTCCTCCAGGCCTTAGATGTAATATCAAATGTTACTTGCTGGGGACAAGACAATGTTTCTCAAATTTAAATATCATGAATTATTAATAAAGCAGACCTTGTATCAAATGTCTGAAATATGCAGCTAATTATTTTTTTACCCCAATATGTAACAGTGTACCGTGAGTGATTCTATCAAATGAATGCTTATTATTTGGCCGTATCAAATCTTCACACACGAGTCACTTCATAAGAATGGGGCCAGAGGATCTTTCCAGGGTCTGTTTCTCCATTTGCATAGCCGACACAGTCGAAGTCTATGCCGGCAAAAACATTTGCCAAAGGCGTACATGGTAACACGCCCAGCCAAAGGTTTGCCAACATAATAGTTTTCTGTCTTTAGAGCCAATCAGTGGGATGTCTCACCAAACTGTGCTTTTACCCTTTTTATTTTTATTTCAGGGAAAACCTTGGTCCGTTCAACCTCTACCAATTCCTAATACTGTTTGCTGTAATTTACTTCCACTATTGCTGAGCTGCGCTTCATGGGAACCGCAGATGACGATGTACATATTTCCATTTGTGTTTCAGTGTGTGTGTTCTCATACAGAACCTGAAGCTCTCCTCAAAACGACCCATCCGTCACAAGGCCTCACTACCCTAACCGGTCCTAATAATACGCTTGGTTCTCCTGCTCAAAGACTATTCTCTGAAACTCTGAATTGGATTTAGGCTGGTGGTGCAAAACAGCTCGATGCTCCTGAACCACGTTCCTGCACGAACCCAGACACTAAGCAATGTTTATTAAGCCCCTTTAATATCCATCCTAAGGGTGTGTTGTGTATGTGTGTGTTTGTGTTTGCACGCAGAGCCTTTAGGCCCGTCTGTCACTGCTCAGGCACTCATTACAGTGTCCCTTAGTAAAGCCCGTTCTGCTTGGGCAATGAAGGGAGAAAAGAGGGCGCCTCCGAAAATGGGTTTTTCTGGAATTACATTAATCAAATGTGTGAGTGTTTCTCACCATCAAAAGAGCCCAAATAAAATGTGGTGAGTGGACTTGAAGAGCTTCTTATTTTTGATCATCTGTACTTTGTGCTCTGTTACTGCTGAATTTATTTCACCCATGGAAAATACGGGAGCTGATAAGTCAGAGGTCAGTATGTTTGTGTGTGTCTCATAAGCGACAGGGCTCACTTAAAAGTAAACATGCCCTGGCCCGACCTATCCACTCTCCTCCGATTGTGAAGGTACTGCCATTACTGTAAACACCTGTGTTCCCTGCGTGATACACACTCCACACACACACACACACATGCACAATACCAAACCACAGCCGAGAAACATTGATTTTCCCTTAAATCCAACCCGTCCAGCAGGTGCACAAACACACATTCAGACAGACACACCTTTTACCTCCAACCCCCGGGTCAATATTTAGCCAGCCACCAACAGGGGACATCCTATTGTCATGTAGGTTGATGGGACAGAGATAGCTACAAGGGCAGTTAGTAGCTCTATGCTTTAACACCAGTCCTTGCAGGCCCTGTTCATTTTTCCCCACAGGGGGAACAAATGAAAGGAATACCATACTCCTTTATTTGTTCTCTCAAATCTTTGTCATTTTCTGTCTGTGTCAACGATATTACCAAAAGGTACAGTTAAAAAATCTTCTACATTTAATTGTAATGAATGTATTATTCAGAAGTCAACTGTTTTTATACCAATTTACAGTAGCAATATATTTTAAAAGATTTTGTGGCCTGATTTTTTTATCACTTTGTTATGACAGAATAGTAAAAATCTGAGTCTAGTGAGAGGCATGTAAGACAGAGAGAAAGGTGAAACATTTATGTAATGTTTTATACTGTCCTGCAGGAATCAACCCCAAAACCATAGTGCCATGCTCTATCAACTTCTATAGTTTCTCTCTAATAAATATATGATCTCTCAATGAGCCTGATCTGTATAAAATCAAGGAAAGAATTATGATAAATTATCCAAATTATATGTGAGATTACTGCAAAACCCGGAGACCATTTTCCCCATCTCTTCTTTTAGAAAAACACTTCCTAACATACTTTTACCTGAAATCAAAACAGTTTCCTTCAAAAAATGGTTGAGCAGATCATAACCACAGTAGGCTTGAAAGTTTCTACTACACTGGACCTTCACACATTTATTGAAAGGCCAACACAGTACTGAATGCACCTCACACTAGTAGAGTAATGGATTTTAGTCCAGCAGTCTGGAGCCAATGTCTCTGCAGGCGGTAAGTGAAAAAAAAGAAAACTTTGAAGAGGAATGCAAAGGTCATAGATCAAAGCTGCAGGGTCAAGGTATACCATGATGGTCCATCCGGCTATATGCAATGTGGGATTATTTTAATCATACACAGACACATACAAGATAAAACACAAGCACACACAATCACAAATGAATGCATACAAAAAAGCATCTCTTCAACACACAATTCTTTTTACTTCTCTGACAAGTCATGCAAAAAAACATTTACACGTGGAGAAAAGCACACCCAGGCATCCTAATGTAACTAGTAGTCTGCCCACTTTTGTATTTAGTGTCTGTTGCTGTTAGCCAATCAGAATGAATAGAATAGCAAAACAATACAAAAAGGGTAGAAAGAGTCATCTTCCCCTTTTCATCATACTGTACATCCATCAATCTACCTCACACCAGCTCTCTTCTCTGTCCTCCTGCTCTGTCTTTCAATATGTCTAATTTGCCTTCTCACATCATTGTGTGACTCTTAGAATCCTGTGTCCCCCATTACATTCTCTGGTCTTCTTCAAGTTCCCAACTTGCCTCTGTCGGCCCATCATCCATCCATCCATCCATTGATCCATCCATTAATATGTCCATCCATTATTCTGACTTCTGAATTGCAAACAGATTAAGAACTGTGTTTAACGAAAAGGAAGTATGTAAGTGAATTCGGGAACCACAGTCGGGAAATGTCTGACACAGGAGCTGCTAATAATAGAGTAATTGCATTTTACAATGCTGTCATTAACAGGATGTTGTTATCCTCTGCAACTTAGCCAAAACCATTACCTTTTCATACCTTTAGATTCAGCTCAAATACAAAACAACAAAATGGAATCAGTCTCATATGCATTATACAGAACTGTGGCGCAATGAAACAGAAATTTGACTGTGGAGTTTATAACTGAATATCATAGCTTAACACATGCACACTAGCTAGTTAGCTAGCTACACACCACATTTGTGCACTAGGGTCAGACCTGCAACCTCTTTCAATCCAGCCCACCACTCTTTAAGCGAAATACATTTTCTTTCCACATTTTCACGTCAAATAAAGCATAAAAATGTCTGAAAATATTATATATAATATTATATTTTTTTTAAATATGTTTTTCAATCATTTTACTAGGCAAGTTGACGAAAAACGTAATGTCATTTGCAGAAACGGTCTGGGGTGTAGTTACAGGGGAATGAATGAGACAATTGAAAGCTGGGGATGATTAGGTTGCCATGATCAGAGGTGGGAATTTACTTGAGTACACAAGTTTTAGGAAGTCCCTACCTAAGACCCAAATGATCAGGTAAAGGGTGTTCACATCTTACCGGTGACCATGATTGATATTTTCTTTACTCTTTGTAGTTGTTTTATAAGTCCCTGTTAAGATATTAACTCCCTTTGCCTGAACATTTGTCAAGTAGGGACTTCCCAAAACGTTAGTACTTTTCTGAGTAACTCAGAGTTCACAAGTACTCTTGTATGCAAGTAAATTCCCACCTCTGGCCATGATAGTAGGACATTGGTCATTAGTCCAGGATACCAGGTTTAACACCCCTACTCTTATGATAAAATTTGTCATGGGATATATAGTGACCAGAGAGTTTCTCCTATCTGAAATATGGCACCCTACATAAGGCAGATGTTCCCTTCAATGCCATGGGGCATTTAGATTTGACTGGGACGTTGAATGAGTGCCCCCCTACTGGCCCTCAAACATAACTTCCAACAATACTTGATCTCCCATACAGGGATCAACCAGGCCTCAACCAGGCCCAACCCAACTTAAATTCAAGGGCAACTAAGCAGTGAGAGACAGGGAGTTATGGTCCTGGCTAATGTTTAGATTACATACTGTAGAGGTTGCCACTTCCTTCAAATGACACATTCATGGGCAGGTCCCAGGCAATAGCACAGGTTGAAGGGCATATATGGTAAAAGAAGCACAGCCTGTCAATCTACAGTCAATGTTCCGGAAGAGAGGGGGCAGAGAGTTTGGGTTTAATGCATGGTCAAAGGCAAGCAGCATTGATTTCAACACTAACTAAAGGACAAGGAGCGCAAAGCTCGATACCCAAAATCGATGACACACTCCAACATATCTGATGTGGGCGTGAGGCACTGAGATTAGTGCACAAAACATGGCTTGTAACAGATAGTGCAGAAAAACACACTCACAGGAAAACAACAGGAGGGGTTTCCCTCGTCTTGAGATCAACACTATATTTGCCTTCGTTCTTGCAGACGTAAAAAGCCCAACATGTTTTCCATATCAAAAGTAAATGGAGAAATGCTAAGAATGTGCCTACGGGGCGTCCTATAGAAGTCCAAGCAGTGGGCGTGATAGGCTAATTAGGGAGACGGCAGCAGTCCTAAATTGTTCACTATTCCCATAAAGCTATGGTCAAAAGTAGTGTACTATGTGGAGAGTAGCTAGGGGGTGCTATTGTGAATGCGGGCCACAGTTCACACCCACATCAATAGGTTACATCAGACTGCACATATCCTCAATAATAGTGGTCCTCATTTAGCCATTACAGAGAGATTCAGCTGATTGCACCACTATAGGAGCTCAACATCACATGCGCATTCACAAACATACATATACACACACCTACACACACACAAACACAGTACATGCATGGTATCCGACTGAGATACAGGCCACATTAAGACCGCATAGAAGGAGCTTCAAAGACTGGCCACTTAAATCTATTAAAGATGCAGAAAGAAATCAAATCAAATGCAACAAAGACTGATACCCCCTTGTGTGCTCCACAATGGCTCCTTCATAACCAATGGATGATGGGAACACACCCAAACTACGATGCAGATGCAAAATGCGCCACTACCAACACACAAAAACCAAATTGGGCACAGTGAAATGTGATCGATCTTGGGGTTACAATATGTAGCGTCTTAGTTCTAATCAGGAAATCAAGGAACCAGTTGTGAAAGGATTTCCACAATCCCTGACAGATAATCAAAGGACAGAGGGAACTGAGGATAACGAGAGTCATGAGAGAGCAGAGAAGGGAGGGGGACAAGTGAGAGAAAGAGACAGATTATTATCCAAGTCGCGAAACTAGTAAGAGCGGAAATTAAAATGTTTCCTATCGAGCAATGCTAAATGAATGAGGGAGCCTGAAGAGGATGGAAAGGAAGAGAGAAGAGGGGGATCAATGCAGTAGTGGTGAAAGGAGAGGCAACCTGAATAGGTCTCCACCAGCGGGGCACAGCCAGCAGCTGCCCAATAACCTCTGAGCTAAAGAATGACAGTAATACTGACGGAGTGTGTGCCGGCTTTTAGAGTCCTCGCGTTGCAGGGGGACCCCTTAGACAGTGACGGCACAACAATGCAGTCTAATTCCAGCGCCTCTCGACCGCTCTGAAAGAACCGATCCCCAGATCAAACCCCACACTAGCTATCTCTATCAGAGAGAGAAGGCCAAACAGAGGGAGGTAAGAGGGAGAGAGACTGCGACAGGGATTATTAGAGATTACTTAGATCCATTCTTTGCCTAATGTGCAATACAATTTTCAAAATCTTTCTTTTATATTCATTAATATTCTGTATTTTATGTTTTCTGTTTTCTTTTTAAATCCACTATTACTGTTGCTGTTACAGTGATAGAAAATGTGTATGACTGCGCTCTGGCAACATTGTAATTTAATTGAAGAATGCTGAATTTACGAAATATTCGTTTTTGTCTGGTGTGAACAAACTAGACAAGTCAGGTCTGCTTACTGACAGGCATAGGCACCGGATGCTTAAATCAACCGAGATAATGCCTTAATGGACGTGAAATCTGGCAAAGCAAGTAGGAAATCAGAGGTGATGAGTAAAGAGAGAGAGGGAGAGCAAAAGGAGGGGAGAAAGTGAGAGAGGAAGAAAGAGAGGTGGAAAGAGACTGAGAGAGGCATGTAGAAAGATGGGTGATATATTCAAAACAACCCCTGGTGGAGCGACGAAGGAATGAGCAAAAAACATTGAGAGGTACAAGCGGCCATCATCTACTGTTATGCTTCGTTTAATTTACATTTTATTTTCACTGACGATAATAGTGGACAGGCAACATGCGGAGGCTGACACTGGAGAGCTTCCTGGGGCAGAGGTCAGCAGTTAACCTGTCACTAGGCATGGTACTGATTAGAATAATGCTAAAAACACACACAAGCACATGCACACACAGTCTGTGTGTGCTTTCATATGTGTGAATCTATGTGTCTGTTAATGTGTGTATGGGTGTTCCATCGTGTGTGTTCAAATTCCATTCTATCCCATTAAATATGATTACTCAGTAACAAACTACATTTCCATCAAAACATTGAGACTTTTCTTCCACCCACTCCTAAAAACAGAGTGATGTTTTTTCAGGCCTGCTGTTCACACCTTTCCTTTGTGTGTGTAAGTGTGTGTGTGTGTGTGTGTGTGCTTTGCGGGGTGACTATCTACGTCTGATAAACCATGGGCGTCAGGTTTGGGTCCACGGGTCAAGACCCTTCACCCAATACACACAACATCAAACAGCGACTGCTAAATAAAAGAGAAAAGAAAAATGCTTTGAGCTGCCAGCACAAACACACACACACACACACACACACACACACACACACACACACACACAAACACAAAAAAACACACCGCTCAGAGCTGGAAGCTTTTATCGTTTCACAATGTGCCGCGCTGGTACGTACTGACCGAGACTGACCGTGGATGTGTTTCCACTGCTGTAAGATTGGATAATGATTTGTGCATTTTAAGATGTTGTAAATGAAATTGGAAGAGAAATAATCTACGTGAGAAATAATACTACTACACAATGCCAAACAATTGTATGGCTCAACCATTTATAGAAAATATAAATAAAACGATAGAACACCAATACCAGGCAACTTAAGTTTTATTTTCACAACTGAACAGAGAAGTATATTAGAGTGTAATAGAGGGATGGTAGGCTTTCTTTTACATACCCACTTATAACAATGTAAAAACATTTTCATTTTGTTATATTTAAAAAATATAAAAAAGCGATAAATATGGGATAATGTTTCCCTATTTATGCAGTGTTATAACACAAAAGCACAGTCTTAAATGCATAATAATTATGGACCAACACTGTGTGTCACAAATCCACCTCTTGGAGAATAAATCTTTGTAGTAAGGTTGGAAAAAAAATCTTGGTGTAGCATCGGTTGTAGCCGATTAGCACACATTAGCGTCTATGTGTTGTGAATGAACTCAACATGAAATGTATAATTATGGCTCACAGAACATTGCTCAGTCTGTAACATTTTGAGCTAGGTAGGTGGTATTACTTTCAATTGACTTTGACTAATTTTAGTCAATTTATGACTAATTTTATCATTCCTAAAAAGGTAAAAAGTGTATTCTGTAAAAATGGCTAAGTAGGCTGAAGGTTTTAACACTATGGAATCTACACACTAGACTAGAGGGTGGGCATGTTTGCTTTGAATTCTGGTCCTTGTGGTATTTGAAGTGCAAAATAATAGAGAAGCAGCCATTATTGCTTGTTCTAGGGTGCGTTGGAAGAAAAATCATTCTACATGAAATAACTTATCTATGGTAACATTTTAAAATACTAAATTAAAAATGTAATTCACTCAGCATTCCTTGAAACAAATTTTACATTGTTCTGCATTTGCTTCCTATTCCTTCACTCCGTGGAACCATTACACTGTGAAATCACGCATCTTTCCTTCATTGCAATTTCTGTTCAAATGTCAAAATAAGATAAACTAATTAAAATTGTTATACTCATTGTTATTTTTATGTAATGTTTGCATAAGTGCATGTAATAATATATTTAGAATCCTCAAGACAGCAGTGTATGGTTGAAAAGCATGCATTTGGTTTTGCTAGAGTTTAGGAGCAGTTGTAGGCCACGGAAGGAGTGTTGTATGGTATCAAAGATATTTGAGGTATATTGGCAACGAGTCCAATGTAAGGACAGATGTGTATACTGTAGAATGGTGGCATCTGCATAGAGGTGGATCAGACAGTCACCGGCGGCACAAGCGTCATCATTGATATACATAGAAAACAGTGTCGGCCCAAGAATTGAATCCTGTGGCACCCCCATAGACAGCCAAGGGTCCAGACAACAGACCCTCTGATAAAACACATTGAACACCATCAGAGAACTAGTTAGTGAACCAATCATGACAGTTACTCAAGAAACCTAGGCTATTGAGTCTTCCAGGAAGGATGTGATGACACTGATGGCCGTTGTAATATAATTTAAGACCTTGAGCATAGCAGAGGTGCAGCCATGACCAGCTCATTGCATATTACTTACTACAAAATAATAATGTGTATTTTGGTAAATTTGTTATATTATCCCTGTATCATTCCTGTTCAGATAAAACATATTTTTATATATAAACAATAATTTGTACACTATACATAAAATTTGGACCAACAGGACAAATTAAAGGAAAGTTACATAGTGCAGCTTTAACCTTGTTTGGATGGCAGTTGATTTTTGAGGGGCTATTGAAAAACAGATTACCTCACTTTTTGTGTGCCACTGAAATTCATATGTCATGAATTACATTTCCAGGGAATTATTTTGTAAAACACAATTATGTGAAATATTAACATATGAAGGACTGTCACTGCGCACTTTCCTACAATGCCTCTCACTGTTGAAATGTATTACAGAGATACCTTAAGCTAGATTCTATGGTTCCTTTAAGTATTTTTTTAACCATTTTAAATTAACAAGTTTCTGTTTAGAATAATTATTTTTCTTAGTTGTGTTTCCTGAAATTATATTTTTGAGTTTGCTTTACACAGGGCTCAGCTGAAATGTTAAATGCACATTGGTCTCTGATTTCTCATGGAGTATGTACACATTTATATTAAAAAAGAAAATACCTGAAAATACAAGCAAATGTACTACATAGGTTTGTTTAGTTTGTTTTCTGTAAATGTACTTTAATAACTCAATTCCCACCAAAAACTAAATTGTTCATAATTGATGCAATAATTTAATTAATTGTCCAAATACTATATTTATCAGAGACATTGAAATCAACAGTGTCGATCAAATCATTATAACATGTCCAGAATGCCTGTACAGTAACTGTCCTCTGATCTAAAAATACTGTTGTCTTGGAACTGTTTTTGATGTAGGCTTATGTCCTAAAGCCTTGCTAGGACTAAATAAGGGAATGTTAAAACAACATTATGAAATGAGCCAGAGAGTTTAACAATGAAACAGTCATCCATCATTCTATGAAGCCTGTTTCCTGCAGGAAGTATGGCTGAAGCACATTCACACATAAATGTGACCCTAATACACACACCCGTGGAACCAAATCTTTTTGACGCCATTGGTGTGACACACAGATACAGACAAACATCAATGTCTTTCGATTCCATAGTCTCAAATGAAGGTATTAGTATGTGTGTGTCACAAATGAAAATTACACTCTTTTGCCTAAGTTTTGCCAATGTTATTTAAACATCTTACATTAATTCACACAGAGCAATTTACAGTAATTCCCTAGAGGAAGATGTATTAAAGTTTGTAGCTCAAAAGCAGCACAACATTTGGCCATGGTTGTGTGGGAATCGAACAGGCAAATTTCTGATTAAAAGTTTGAGTCTCTATCCATTGTTTTTATATTGTCCTTTTCCATGTGCTTAATTGTTTTATTACCTATGTAGTGCCTAATATGTCTTGTTGAGTCAATTTGCTTTTATCCTACTGAGTGCTCTGTAGAGATTTGAGGATTTGATTCAACTGCCTTGACATGCTGAAGACTACATAGAAAAAGTGAGTAGAAACTGTTTGCTTTGGCCTATTAGTATTTGACACTAATGCAACAGTACGACTTACCTAGTGGCATTAGAATGAACATGGTTTCGATTACTGGAGTCTTTGATTCCTGGAGTCTCATTCAAGCACCTTGTGATATAGAGGTCCTGGATGGTTGTGTGTTTGTTCCACTTGATATACCTGGCCAATGGCACCACTCTCTTACGAAAAAGTAGTAAAGCAAATAAAAAGACTGAAGCTGGAAATATGTTCATCTGGTTGGGTTGACAAAGAGCTTGAGTATTAAAAGCAAAAATGTATTAATATACAGTATTTAAAATAACAATGTATAATTATTAATCATTTCAATAAAATAATATTTGGGGAAAACATTTTATAATTGTACAATGTATGTTCAGCCATCAGCGTTTCGTGCCACTGTCTAAGAGCACGTAGGCTTTAAATATACTATAGTTTAGATATCTCGCTATCTGTGTGTACCTGGATGGATTAGTCATTATCATTACAATTAAACCAAGAAAGAAACAACAGCCTTCGGTTTCCCTCTCACTACACTACAACGTTACAACTATACAGCTCTGGAACAAAGTAAGGCCTGAATATGTACATGTATTATACAGCTCTGGAACATTGTAAGGTCTGAATATGTACATGTACTATACAGCTCTGGGACATTGTAAGGTCTGAATATGTACATGTACTATAGAGCTCTGGAACATAGTAAGGCCTGAATATTTACATGTACTATACAGCTATGGAACAAAGCAAGGCCTGAATATGTACATGTACTATACAGCTCTGGGACATAGTAAGGCCTGAATATGTACATGTACTATAGAGCTCTGGAACATAGTAAGGCCTGAATATGTACATGTACTAAAGAGCTCTGGAACATAGTAAGGCCTGAATATGTACATGTACTATAGAGCTCTGGAACATAGTAAGG
>JACXGM010018405.1:6215-19168 GCA_016801145.1 Umbra pygmaea | reverse complement strand
CCCTCATGTTCTAGGCCACCCCGAAGTGAAAGGGAAAAAATAAACCACTTAATAGCAATGTGCTGTATATAATTAATTCGTAATTCTGAAATGTAATTTGCAATATGGGGTAGTTGCTATGCAGACACATTCATCAATGATCGCTGGTTCAACAATTCACTGAACAAGGTGGTTATACCATGAACACGGCTAGTCACACCATAGAATTTGCGTACACGAAGTCAGACCAGACGTGAGATTTTATCGCAGCCTACGATCACGTTCAAATTGATAAATCCCTTGCTTTGCGTAAGAATCGCCGTACGCCCGTCGTACGCCTGTTTTAGGTCATACGCACGTTTCATAAATGAGGGCCAATGTCTCCTGTTATGTGTGTATGTTGCCGCAAGTAGCGTATATGTTCTCTGTAGTTATCGGCAAACAATGCTTTCTGAAGCCTTTCAGGCTTTCCTGAAATTGTGCCAAACAAATTTCACTACTTGAAGCTTTTCCGCACAGTACTCTTCAGTGTCACCTCCTGTTGGTAAAAAATATATCACAATTTGTATATGTTTGAGGTACATGTACAGTAGATTGTTTTGCAATTTGTTTCTCAGGACATCTTGGTGTCATGGTTAGACATAGAGCGATATAGATTTTAAAATTAATTTGGGGTTAAGATGGGGTTAACATCCCACCCGTTTTACACTTGACCTTCACGTTGGATTACTATTAAAATACTGTGAATCTAACACTGTGCTATACTTCAGGATGTTGGAGACAACATTTTATTGTAGTGACACTCAATTGTTGAGTGAGTGTAATTAGGATTTTTTGGTTCCAAAAAAATAAATGTACAGTGGGGAGAACATGTATTTGATACAGTGGTGATTTTTCAGGTTTTCCTACTTACAAAGCATGTAGAGGTCTGTAATTTTCATCATAGGTACACTTCAACTATGAGAGATAAAAATCCAGAATATCACATTGTATGATTTTTAAATAATTAATTTGTATTTGATCACTGAGCAACCAGTAAGAATTCCAGCTCTCACAGACCTGTTAGTTTTTCTTTAAGTTTTTCTTTATAGGATTGTTCCACAGTAAATCAGTTTCATAGTATAGCATTTACAAACGTTACCATAGATGATTTATGTCATATACACGTCTGTTCTTTTTCAATATATCAGAGAAAAGCCAATAGTATATTTCAGTTCCTTTCGCATCCACTGGGGTGCTTCTGTAGCCGTCTAAACTTGAGCTACCACAACTCCCAGAATTCCAAGCGAACTTTGTGCCCTTCCCCGTTTGAACGCACTGACACAGAACATGGGCAATTCAACAGCACACCTCTGTAGAGCTTGATGCTAGAAAGTTATACATATATTTTTTTGAAATTTTTGTCTAATTTCTATTCATCATGACCGTTCGGTGTTCTGTACCTGGTTGCAGAAATTAAGAAAGTAATCTTTCACATTTTACAATAGGCTGTAAAAAGTTAGGGTCTGCAGTCGGCATTTTAGGTTGGAAGATTATGAAAGGGATCTACGTGCTAAATTAACCGCCACTACACCCCGAAAGCGTCTGAAAAGCGATGCGATGTCCACCTTCCCATTCATTGTAGCAACTGCTTTTTTCTTCATTAGACATGGATAGACATATTCCCACATAAGGACTTAGGCAATTAGAATTTAACCGCGTTTCAACTGGATTATCTGTAGAACATGCTGCCTTGTTGAAGCTGAATATCAAACTCCATTTGTTGTAAATGTTCTTCGGTGTACTCGGGCGCAAACATGTATGATTGGATATGTCACTCAGAATGTAAAAGCAAGTTGTAAAATTCTTTATCTGCAAATCCTAGTTTAGTAGCAATTGTTGTTGCGTTCCATTTGGCTCGGACGTGGGAGGTCGGAACTGGGAATGACGTCACACCTGAGTAAAACAAGTTGATCGCATTCCAGTTAACGAAGTGGAAAAAACAAGTCAGCCATACAAGTAGCATACAACTAGCCATGTTAGCCATTTTTAGCAAAACCAGTTGATAAAACACATTTCGGTGTCTTCTAACACAGTAGCAACATGTGCAGACACAACAGTTGAACAGTACTGTGTGTACGACAATTTTCGTGAAAAACAAATAAAACTATTACTAAAAATGTACAGTAACAACAACTTTCAGTTACTGTTAATACAGGGTGCTGCCATCTTGGAAAATGAACTTGGGGTAGTGAAATATCTCCGACCTTGCGACTAGGAATTTCCCACTTGGGCGGGCGTTCCAGTAAAATTCTGACTAGGAACTTGGAATTTCAGACCTCCGAGTACAATTGGAACGCGGAATGTGTTATCAGCGACTTTGGTTACGAACTGTTTCACAGAATCCAGAGAACATGCCGGGTGGGCGGGACGTGGAACAAGGAAGCCAGCGTTGTAGTTCTATACATACTGAAAAAATCATACCACAATAGAAACGTCACAGAAAGACAAGCTATACCTTAAAAAATCAAGGACAACTGAGGCTTTAATGAGTAGGTTTGAAAGCCAGATCAGTATAACAGGGATGCTTATTTTCGCGACAGAATACATGCCTACATTAATTTTTCCTATCTCCACAGTCGATTCATACCATAGGGTGACGTCAGAGTATGAAGTTTCCCTGTAAAATTTCAAATCTTGCTCTTACACTAGCCAGGCATGGGTGAAGCATATCTCACTGTTCTACAAGAAGCTACTAGCACCTTCAGATAGCTGTAGGGTGAAGTTTCCCTTTAAGAAGCCCTCCTGTTCTCCACTCATTACCTGTATTAACTGCACCTGTTTAACTAATTACCTGTAAAAGACACCTGTCCACACACTCAGTCAAACAGACTCCAAGCTCTCCAAAATGGCCAAGACCAGAAAGCTGTGTAAGGACATCAGGGATAAAAATGCAGACCTGCACAAGGCTGGGATGGGCTACAGGACAATAGGCAAGCAGCTTGGTGAGAAGGCCACAACTGTTGGCGCAATTATTAGAGAAGGGAAGAAGTTCAAGATGACGGTCAATCTCCCTCGGTCTGGGGCTCCATGCAAGATCTCACCTTGCGGGGCATCAATGATCATAAGGAAGGTGATCTACATGGCAGGACCTGGTCAATGACCTAAAGAGGGCTGGGACTACCGTCTCAATGAAAACCATTAGTTACACACTACGGCATCATGGATTTAAATCCTACAGCGCACGCAAGGTCCCCCTGCTCAAGCCGGCACATGTCCAGGCCGTCTGAAGTTTGCCAATGACCATCTGGATGATCCAGAGGAGGAATGGGAGAAGGTCATGTTGTCTGATGAGACAAAAGTAGAGCTTTATGGTCAAAACTCCACCCGCTGTGTTTGGAGGAAGTAGAAGGATGAGTACAACCCCAAGAAAACCATCCCAACCGTGAAGCATGGAGGTGGAAACATCATTCTTTGGGGATGCTTTTCTGCAAAGGGAATAGGACGACTGCACCGTATTGAGGGGAGGATGGATGGGGCCATATATCGTGAGATCTAGGCCAACAACCTCCTTCCCTCAATAAGAGCATTAAAGATGGGTAACTAAGGAGTGCCTCCGTAAGAAGCATCTCAAGGTCCTGGAGTGGCCTAGCCAGACCTGAACCCAATAGAAAATCTTTGGAGGGAGCTGAAAGTCCGTATTGCCCAACAACAGCCCTGAAACCTAAAGGATCTGGAGAAGCTCTGTATGGAGGAGTGGGCCAAAATCCCTGCTGCAGTGTGTGCAATCCTGGTCAAGAACTAGAGGAAACGTATGATCTCTTTAATTGCAAACAAAGATTTCTGTTCCAAATGTTGACTTCTGCTTTTCTGATGTATCAAATACTTAGACCATGCAATATAATGCACATTCATTATTTAAAAATCATACAAAGTATGATATTTTGTGTGTTCATTTTTGATTTATTAAACTTTCCATTAATCTTCGCAAGTATCTCCCTGCTACTCCGTTTTACACCATCATTACAGAATGACTGAACAATATAAACAGAGGCAGTGAAGATAGAATGCGGCACTGGGTGAGGGATGGCAGAGCCTTTTACCATCCAAGTGAACAGAAGGATTATGAAAGTGATGAACTGTAGGGGTCAATACGGCTTCTCTCAGTCACCTCCAGTCATTCGGGGGCTGTACTTCCTACCCCCTACACATCGGGGTACTTCACGAGGGGTACATTCCCTTTGGTTTCCCCTACCAGATTTTGGTGGGAAGCTATGGGGCACTGAGGCATGCTGAGCGTATGGTTGGCTCATCCTATGGGCCGACCCAGTGAGGAAGCTAGGGTGTGGCACTGTGTGTCTGGACTGACTTACTGTGGTGCGATACCAAGACCTGGAGTTATGCAGTGAGCACCAACGTGACTGGGCAAATGACTAGGAGAAAGAACCATCAGAGAACCTGTAGGAGGACGGCATTGACTGGAAGGTAAACAATGACTAGGCAGACGATGAGGCAAGCTACCCATTGGAGGCGCTGGAGTGGTACTCTTTAGAGGAGAATGATGGGGGGACAGATGATGGATGGTACTCATTAGAGGACGATGGGTTTGATGGGTGAATGGACTGGGAAGCCCTGGGAAGGCTTACTCTGCAGAACACTGAGTTCTTGTAGGTTCCCTCTGTCACCTGTCCCATTAGCCATGCAGCCTAGCCAGCTAGTGGCTTTTCTATGAACAGCTAGTGGTCCTCTGACCACCAATCCCACTTGCTAGGTAGGTCAGCTGGCAAGTAGTCCCCTCACCACCAGTCCCGCAGTCTAGGCAGGTGCGTTGTCTAGAGGTCCCCTCATCACCAGTCCCGCTGGCTAGGCATGCTAGCCAACTAGCTGTCCCTCTTATCACCTGTCCCACTAGCCAGGCAGCCTAGCCAGCTGACGTGGCTTCAGGACCTGACACTGTTGAACATTCCGTCACTGCCACAGCAACTACAGCCCGTGCCATGTTGGTCCCGTCTGCAGCCCATCACACCAGCGGCTGTGGTTCTGCCCCCTACGCCTGTGCCTCCACCATCTATGTTAGTGCCACAGGTCCTGCCCCTAATGCCAGTGCCCAGGGCCCTACCCACTACGCATGTGCTGGATGCAGAGAGCTTAATAAAGGAGAAAGGAATGCATTGAGATGGAGCATGCACGGAGAAGGCAGAAATGGGGCGGTGGACAAGGAGCAGCACGACGATGCAGAGGGGACTACAGTCAGAAAGGTTAAGTAAAGAGGAACAGTATTTCCATGTCCCCATGAGCGTGTGGATTAGCTAGCTACGTACCTTGTGATTGTGGCTAAAAAAGTGTTGTGGTGTCCTTCCAGAGTCAAGGAAGAGTCAAGGAGGCTTTGGGGGTTGTATCTAGCCACCATTGAAGGAGAAAATAGAGAAGGACACAAAGCTCACAAACCCAATCACAAGGGATGGTCAATTCCATGCTGCCACTTCATTGTTGCTTGTTGGTTACCCAATTCTACTGGGCCAGGATCACCTTGTTTTACCTACCTCAGCAGACTACATGTAAGAACAACAATGCTAGTGGACCCAGGAACAAGAACCATTGGGTAACTTTAGCTGGCCACAGCACCGCCCCAACATGCCCCGACCCCAAGAGGAGCACTGGGGTTTCCCCTGTGATGTCACCCACTATGGAAGGACTGATTCAGACTGTACTGGAGTGGGTGAGCTGAGCTTGAGTCCAAACAGGATAGACTGATTTATATTTATAATTCCAGTTGCAGGGGAGCGACTACTTTAATGTTCCATGTTGTTTTTTATTTTCTACTTTTAGAACTGAACGTCAGGTCAGGAAATAAACTGAAACTGACGATGGCTGCAGTGATATATACTGTATTCATACATGTAGTATTTCATGTTTTGCGAGTCATACCGCATTTTGCAAGAATCTGAATACTTTTTATAATTTAAGAATCAGAATAAATGTAATGTGCCATTAAAACATGTTGCTTTTAAAGTTGAATGCTTGGTTTGCAAATTATTTCCCTATCAATGCACATTTTTCTGGTAGAATGATAAAAATTAGAAGAGTAATAAAGTTATTCAGCACTGGAGCAATGTTTACAAATTACAATAGTAAGAAAGCACTCTATTAAAAGTAAAATAGTATATACTGTACACTGGGATATTAGAGTTATTGGCAAAGCAGCAGAGTAATACAGTATCTGCACAGTGGTATGTGTCAGCTCAACTATTGTGTATTTTTTGGCATGTATACACTATGGCAGTGTGCCATTAGCAGTAGCATTTGGAGTTCAAGAGCATGTAGAACAGGAGCCAGATAGACCAGCAACATCTTGACTGATTTTAGTAATTAGAAATTTGTCATTATGGACAAATGTTTTAATTTTGGTTGCAGTCCATGACTTTAGGCTCTGTCTGTAATAGCACTGGTATCAAGCCCAACAGGATCCCTGGACAATGTAAATTTCCATTAACAACATATAACAGATGAACATGTGAAGTTTAGCTTTTTTGTCAGTCACAAACTGCATCTGTAACTGTCCATGCAGGAACTAAAACCTCTAAGTTAAGTTTGTTCTGAATATCGTTCCATGAGTGTGGAGCATGGAATTCAATGGAAGTTTTACCTAACTCTGAGTGAATGCGTGGAACGTTTAGCACAAACAGGTCCTGCGATGGAGTCTGATATACAGTATTTGAGCTCTGGAATTTCTGGAACATAGATAGCTAAGACGTTTCTGTAGTAAAGCCTTATAAACAAATATTAACGTCTGGACCTTCTAAACAACAAGAAAATCCCAAACCACTAAAGTGTATAACAGGCAATGATGTGCAATAATTATTTATTGTGCAATGCTGCATGATACACTGCATCTAACTGTTTTAAGGCTGAAGCTGACCCATGAATATACAGTATAATACCGTTGTGGTCAAATGTTAAGGTCTGTGGAGTTTCCTGGCCATGGAGACAAATTTATTAAATGTTTGGTTCCCTGAGCCACTTTTGCCTGATGGCAAAGTGCTCCATCATGCTGGAAAAGACATTGGTCGTCACCAAACTGTTCTTGAACAGTTGGGAGAAGTTAGTCTTGGAGGATGTGTTGGTACCGTTCTTTAGTCATGGCTGTGTTCTTAGGGACCATTTTGAGTGAGCCCACACCCTTGGCAGAGAAGCAACCCCACACATAAATGGTCTCAGAATGTTTTAAAGTTGGCATGACACAGTACTCATGGTAGCATTTACTTTGTCTTCTCTGGACAATTTGTTTTCTGGATGGCCCAAACAATCAGAATGGGGATTTATCTGAGAAAATTACTTTACCCCAGTCCTCAGCAGTCCAATCCCTGTACCTTTTGCAGAATATCAGTCTGTCCTTGATGTTTTTCCTGGAGAGAAGTAGCTTCTTTGCTGCCCTTCTTGACACCAGGACTTCCTCCTGAAGTCTTCACCTCACTGTGCAGGCAAATACATTCACAGCTGCCTACTGCCATTCCTGAGCAAGCTTTGCACTGGTGGTGCCCCAATCCCACAGCAGAATCAACTTTATGAGACAGTCCTGGCAATTGCTGGACTTTCCTGGGAACCCTGAAGAGCTTCATTCCAGCCTGCTTTCAGTTCTTTGAGTGCTCCAACTTTCTAAGTTAATTTCAACCCTTGACAATATCGCTCTCAACCAATGTAGAGGTAGTAATGGTACTGTGCCACAGTCTAAAACAATGTATTTATTTGATAAAAATGAGTGCAACTGTACATTTACTAATGAGTCTACCATTTTTGCAAGACAAGGCAGTTTAGAGATAGGTCAATCATTATCAACGTCACCAATGTCCCCACCTTTGTCTAGAGCAGAGGTTCCCAAACATCTCCTCAGGCCTCCCCAGACATTCCATGTTTTTTTTACCATAAACTAGCACACCTGATTCAATTAGTCAACTACACATTAAGCCTTTGATTTAATCAGGTGTGTCATTGTAAGGATAAAATAAAAACATGGCCAGTATGGGGAGGCCCCAGGAGAGGTTTGGGAACCCCTGGTCTAAAGGGTAACACATGTTCTAGAGGTAACACATGGCTGTTTTCAAATCTTTGGAATTACCCCAGAGGTCAATGTAAGTGTCGATATGAATCCTTTGAAAGAATGAGAAAGGAGGCAAATGGAGGCAAAGTGTAAGCTTTACTTCTTCTACTATAGTAGACAATAACACTCTTACATGAATAACAATACAGAGTACAACAGTCACAACAAGCACAGTAACAATTAATCACAATAAATATCAATAAAATCAATAAATTCATAAAAAATCCTACAATGTGATATTCTGGATTTTTTTTCTCATTTTGTCTCTCATAGTTGAAGTGTACCTATGATGACAATTACAGGCCTCTAAATTTTTTTAAGTGGGAGAACTTCCACAATTGGTGGCTGACTAATTACTTTTTTGCACCACTGTAGCAGATCAGCAGCTATACAGCAGCACAACATTAGCTAAAACGTTAGCTAGCTGGCTTTAGCGGCTAACCCTGCCAAGCATCTATACAACAGCTCTCTGGACCTCGCTGTTTCAAAGTACTCTCTGGCATTTCTGCTATTTGGATCCCATACACTTAACGGGACACCTGTGACTGTGGGGTAGTGCATGGGTGGTGCGGCCAAATACAATGGTACTTGCATGAGATAACCCCTACATTGTGAAGGGGTACCGTCGCAATGGTCATGCATTGCTACTAGAGATGCGCGGTTGCGGATACAGCCGTGGATAAACCGCGTCTCAGTGGATGACGTGACCAAAAAAAACTTTTTTTATTAAATTTGGGCAGGTTGGTGGTTGAAACAATTAAATGAAAAAAAATATATACATTGTTAATTATTGTTACCAGCAGATGGCAGGCGGGTGATGCTTTGAAAATGTGTCAAAAACATTAGTGCGGATGTATGGCGGACGGATGATGACTTTTGTAATGCGATTGTGGATGAAATAATAGCCCATTCGCTCATCTCTAATTGCTACTGGAGAGTTCGCCTCATTGGCAGATGCCGACGCAAAAGACGGAGATGCACTGTTAGTGAACGGGGACCCTGACGGAGCAGTAGCTATTTGGAAATTAGCTACTAATTTCCAGGGTCTGTTGGATGTTCTGAAGGGTGTCGTTTAATTCTCCAAGTAGCTACTAGTGATAGGCCAGGTGTTGTTCATGGCTATCCACTGCTTGATCCATGGTCGGTGGATCTCCTGCTGTCTCCATGAGAGGTGGGTAATTCTGTCACATGTCAATATGAATCCTTTGAAGGTTCCAAATTATTATGCAAATGAAAATTTACACTGATTTTCCTAAATTGTCGATGCAAATGACAGTCAGTATAATTTTCAAGTCACCAACCGTTACTGTATAAGTTGAATTTCATTTAACTATTTTCAAAAATAAAAAACTCAAAATGCACTGTTCCAAATTATTATGCACAAAAGAGATTCAAAATATTTTATAGTTTGTAAAGAACTGAAAATGGTCATTTGTTGAATTTGCAGGTCATATTTATTGAAATCAAAAAAATATTTCAATCAAACACATCTTAACAGGGCTTAGATACATGTTAACATACAGTAGGACCCCTTCTTTGATATCACCTTCACAACTCTTGCATCCATTGAACTTGTGAGTTCATGGAGAGTTTCTGCTTGAATTCCTTTGCAGGATGTCAGAATAGCCTCCCAGACCTGCTGTTTAGATGCAAACTCCCTCCTACCCTGGTAGATCTTTTGCTTGAGGATGCGCCAAAGCTTCTCAATAGGGTTCCAGTCAGGGGAGGATGAGGGCCACAGCATGAGTTTCTCTCCTTTTATTCCCATAGCAACCAATGACACAGAGGTATTCTTTGCAGCATGAGATGGTGCATTGTTATGCATGAAGATTATTTTGCTATGGAAGAAACTGTTCTTCTTTTTGTACCATGGAAGAAAGTGGTTAGTCAGAACCTATGTACTTTGCTGAGGTCATTTTCACACCTTCATGGACACTAAAGGGACCTATCAGCTCTCTCCCCATGATACTGGCCCAAACATTACTCCGCCACCTCTTTGCTGACATCACAGCCTTATTAAGACATGGTGGCCATCCACCAACCCTCCACTACTCCATCCATCTGGACCACCCAAGGTTGCACGGCACTCAACAGTAAACAAGACTGTTTGAAAATTAGTCTTTATGTATTTCTGGGCCCACTGCAACTGTTTCTGCTTGTGAACATTGGTTAGGGGTGGCCGAATAGTAGGTTTATGCACAACTGCAAGCCTCTGAAGGATCCTACACCTTGAGGTTTGCAGGACTCTAAAGGCACCAGCAGCTTCAAATACCTGTTTGCTGCTTTGTAATGGCATTTTAGCAGCTGCTCACTTAATCAGATAAGTTTGTCTGGCAGTAACCTTCCTCATTATGCCTTTATCTGCACAAACCCATCTGTGCTCTGAATCAGCCACAAATCTCTTCACAGTATGATGATGATCACGCTTAAGTTTTCGTGAAATATCTAAAAATACCTTTTCCAAGGCATTGCACTATTTGATTCTTTTCCGCAGCAGAGAGATAATTTTTCCTTTTGCCTAATAATGTCGAACATCCTTCATAAGTAGTTTTCCTTTAATTGGGCTCACCTGGCAAACTAATTATCACAGGTGTCTGCAATTGATTTCAGTGATCCAAAGAGCCCGGAGACACAATACTGATAAGTTTGATTGAAAAACAAAATATTGAATGTTTATGACACTTAATTCCAATTAGCATAATAATGTTGTAGGCTGTATAGCGGGACAGTTAAAGGCTTTAACAATAGCATTCTTGTCACTAATAAGTCTAGTATCGTTATTTCTCGGTTTCGGTAGGGTTGTGTACACATTAACCATCAGTAAATTTTTACTTTCCAGAATTATGATAGATTCCCAGAACAATAATTTAGTGTAGTCACATAGTAAGCTGATTTGGTCTTCCTATTAAGCGTGATGGCATGGTTTCTCAGCTGCATGAAGGTCTGCCAGTCAGATCTAAAAATAGTTTTTCTAGCCTTGCCCCATGCCAGATCTCTTCTTTGAATAGCCTCAGGTAACTGTGAAGTTAACCATGGATTTGATCTGTTCCTCCCCCTAACCGTTGTGAAAGGAGCGTGTATATCTGCAATGGCATTAAAAATACTAATAAATTGCTCCAATGCCAGCTCATTTCCATGAATCGTAGAAATGTGGTCAAGATTACACTGGTAAAGATCCTTTAAGAAAGCTTGTTCACCAAAGTTTGTATTATTTCTTTTAGTGATAATGGCCCTCATGTATGAAACGTGCGTATGACCTAAAACAGGCGTACGACGAGTGTACGGCGACTCCTAAGCAAAGCAAGGGATTTATCAACTTGAACATGAACGTAGGCTGTGATAAAATCTCACGTCTGGTCTGACTTCGTGTACGCAAATTCTATAGTGTGACTAGCGGTGTTCATGATATAACCACCCGGTTCAGTGAATTGTTGAACCAGCGATCATTGATGAATTTGTCTGCATCGCAACTACCCCATATTGCAAATTACATTTCAAAATTACAAATTAATTATATACAGCACATTGCTATTACGTGGTATTTTTTTTCCCTTTCACTTCGGGGTGGCCTAGAACATGAGGGCCGAAATTTGGCAAAAAACAATTTCAATCAAATAATATATATATATATATAAAATTTAAACAAGCGCTTTGGCAGTCCTGTAGTCGAAGCGATGGCAGATCTGGAGAACCTTACTGCGCGCTCTCTACAGTGGAATCTTTCAGCGGGAGATCAGGGACAGGTCTGGTATATCGCAGCCAACAATAGTCGAAGTATGCCAGCAGTTTTAGCGGCTATGAAGTCCCTTTCTGGTATATTCAAACTATGATTAAAAAACAATTTTATGAGATTGCTGGTTTTCCAACTAAGGCGAATCGGGCAATTGAATGTAATGCGTCTGTAGCCACCATCCATGAATGATTACTCATTTATCAATCGCAAAAACTTTAATTCAATCAACGTTCAGATCATATGTGATGCCAGGATGTTTGTTCTGAATATGGTAGCCGGTGGCCGGGTGGGACACGCGACTCTATTTTTAAACTGCAGCGCTGAAACAAGGCTACAGGGCGCACTGCAAATCCCCAAACAAACAGGAGCGCAGGTTCAACAGTGCGCACACACGCACACGAACCACAGTGGAGTGATCCGTTTGCTCAAGGGCAGGTGGATCTGTCTTGGGTAAGCGGGGTGGGGTGGGGGATTGCTATACACACCAGAGCAGGCCTGCAACATAATTATGGCATGCGGGGTTCTCCACGATATTGAGCTGGAGAATGGTGCCATTCAATGAAGATCAGTGGCCACAACAGCCACCATTGGGCTCTACGAAGGAGAAAGGATCTTATTCTGAGCTTGTAATAGTAAGTGCTATCTTGTGTAAGAAAGCTAGGGTAAAGTTAGCTAAAATGGGCCACTTTTTGGTAAAGGGCTTATAATACCATCAAATAAGTTTTGCATGAGATCTAATGTAATTTTTCTGCTCTGCCTGCCTAGAAAACTCAGACCAATCAAAACTCTTGTTACAAGTCCACAAGTGTTGAAGCAACAATGCAAGATCAGTGATTTGCTGTAAAGATATTAAAATATAGGACGCTACAACATTATTTGGCCCATTTTACCTGATGGCCCAATTTAGCTGACTTCACCCTACTTAAAAAATACAACGTGGAAGGTTTAGTGAAAATAATTAATTCAGGTAACACTTTATTTTGAGAGTCCATCTGTAGATGCTCTACATATTATCTGCATACTGTCAACAACATTTTAACAAACTATCTACTAACCCTAACCCTAATCCTAACCTTAACCATTCCCCTTATGTTAAACCTAACCTTAACCATTACCCTAAAACATATTCTAAACTTACCCCTACCCTTAAAATACACAATTAGT
>JACXGM010018404.1:0-22192 GCA_016801145.1 Umbra pygmaea | reverse complement strand
CTGTGTCGCGCAACTTTAAAGCTTTGAATTCCTCTACGAAGCAGTGACGTGGGTCTGTGTGAAATGAAGCTTCGGACGTCACTGGTCACGTGATTATCACAAAACGAATCAAGCTCCGATACAAAGCTCCATTCCAAATTGGTTCATTTTTTTGATACATGCCTCGAAGCAGCGGGTTCACAGGTAACATCACTACTACATACTCTTCCAATTTTCAATGTTTAAAAAGTACATGTGGAAATGGAAACATTATTTAAAATAAACACAATCCTGCAGACCGAGAACACGGAGCAAAGTAGGCAAACAAAGTTTTTTCCTATTTCAGAAAACGATGTCTCTGGTATTAAGCAAACTTTGGAGAGAATTTGAGGGGTAATATTTCTTAAATTAATTTCAAGGAAAGTGCATCGGGCAGTTTCTGTCGAACTGCTTTATAGACCTATCAACAATTGTGGCTCTTCTGTAAGACAACATGTCTCAGCCAAGTGAAGTGTATAAAAGAGAACGGTGTGTACAAAAGCCTGCAGCTGATATAAAACACAATGCAGCATGATAGACAAGTCTTAACATTTCAAGACAGAAACTGAAGTGTGCATGAAAAGTACCGTATATCACTATAGTCAAGTACTGATATAAAAGTGGTCTGAACATTTTAATTTCTATGTTGAGGTGGCAGACAAGCTTTTTTGTAAACAATGAATCATTAATTATAACTACTGTAACCCAGTAATGCGTTCTGTACTTCATACATTTTTATGGTGTCTTGCGCATAAATCCGCTAAACGAAATGTACTGGAGCAACGTAATTCAAGTACAAAGATAGCTTAATAACAAAACGTGCAGTTAAAACATAAAAACACCCTAAATAGGTTGGCATAGAACGTAATTTAGGTTTTCAAAATAGTTTCCTGAGAACGTAATTTGGGAAAAATTCTGAGATTTACGGTTGGATTAAATTTGGCCAGGTTTTCGTTGCAAATGAGAATTAAATATCAATTGGCCATCCTGGTTATGTAAAGGTGAAACACAAAATAAATAGAAATGCAGATGTTGAAGTTTAATCAATTGATTAATCCCAGTGATTAATCCCAATTTCGCTCTAGGCTCACGGATGAGTCAAACCCTAGGACGCAGAGAACGCTCTTGCGAACACTCTCACGTCTGTAGTTTATAACGTTTATAGAAAATAACATTTGAGCTCAAACATTCATCCATCACTACAGTAATTGGAAATATGCAGGTTAGAAATCAATGCCAAGATTATCATGGTCGCCTTTGGTCAAAAGGCCCCAAACCAGGCGTTAACTCTGTTGTCTCTAGCCAGTACAAAACATCATACATCGCTCCATCTGGTTGGTTAATTATTGTTTAATAATTAATTAGATTACGTCACTTATGGTGGATGCTTTATGCGCTAGATGTCAATGTAATTCCATCAATTTGCTTCGGTCATTTTGACCTTGGAAAGCCAACATGAAACAAGAAAATATATGTTATCTATCTTGGTACAGCCAATAACAGAAATGAATTGGATGGCGGTAAAGAAGAGACAGTCTTACCTCTGCTAGCTTATCTGGTATAGTATGCAGTAACTGGGACAATAAATGGTGAGAAGGAGATAAAGGAATCCTCCCTCCGCTATGTTCTGGCCTTCACATACCTCAGCAATGAAAAGACAAAGATTGTTTTGCTTCAGGGACACAGAGTAACAGGAACATGGTTCACTCATACAGTATATGAGAGGAATAATAACTGGTTAATAAACCATTATTGAGTAAATGACTAATTGAACGCGTAAGAAATCATAGCATACAGTGCATCTGGTTAGTATTCACACTGCTTCACTTTCTCCACATTTGTTATGGTACACCCTTATTCTGAAATGGATTCAATTCATTATTTCCCTCAAAATTGAACAAACACTCCATAATGACAATGTGAAAGAAGTGTGTTTGAAATCTTAGCAAATATATAAAAAATTTAAAACAAAAAAGCACATGTACGTATCATCATGTGCCTTTGCCATGACAGAGCTCAGGTGCATCCTGTTTACACTGATCATCCTTGAGATGTTTCCACAACCTGATTGGAGTCCACCTGAGGTAAATTCAGTTGATTAGACATGATTTGGAAAGGCACACACCTGTTTAAAAAAGGTCCCAGAGCTAACAGTGCATGTCAGAACACAAACCAAGCCATGAAGTCCAAGGAATTGTCTGTAGACCCCCGAGACACGATTGTATCAAGGCACAGATCTGGGGAAGGGTACAGAAAAATATCTTCAGCCTTGAAGGTCCCAATGAGCACAGTGGACTTAATCATCCGTAAATGGAAAAGTTTCAATCTACCAGAACTCTTCCTAGAGCTGGCCGCCCGGCCAAACTGAGCAATCGAGGGAGAAGGGCTTTAGTCAGGGAGGTGACTCTGTATGGTATACATACAGCTATACATAGCCTGTACGGTAGAGTGGCCAGATAAGTCACTCCTCAGTTAAAGGCACACGAGAGCCCACCTGGAGTTTGACAAAAGGCACCTCAAGGACTTCCAGACCATGAGAAACCAAAGTCTTGAACTCTATGCAATGGCAAGCGTCATGTCTGGAGGAAACAAGGCACCAGTCATCAGCTGGCCAATACCATCGCTACAGTGAAGCATGGGTGGCAGCATCATGTGTGTGCATGTTTTTCATTGGCAGGAACTGGGAGACTATTCAGGATCGAGAGAGAGATGAATGCAGCAATGTACAGTGACATCCTTGCTGAAAACCTGCTCCAGAGTGCTATGGACCTCAGACTGGGACAAATGTCCATCTTCCAATAGTAAATGACCCTAAGCACACAGCCAAGCTAACAAAGGAGTGGCTATGGGACAACTCTGTAACCCAACTTTAACCCTATTGAACATCTCTGTAGAGATCTGAAAACTCCCAATCCAACCTGATGGAGCTTGAGAGGTCCTGCAAAGAAGAATGTGAGAAACTGCCCAAATTGCTACCAGAAGCTGTGAATACCTATGTACATGTGCTTTTTAATTATTTTTATAAAATTGATAAGATTTCAAATGCACTTATTTCACATTGTCATTATGCTGTATTGTTTGTAGAATTTTAAAGGAAGTAATGAATGTCATCCATTTTGGATCAAGGGTGTAACATAAAATGTGGAAAATGTGAAGCGCTGCGAATACTTTCCGGATGCACTGTAGCTACAGAGAATCAATTGGTTCATTCATATTACAATAATAATCAGGTTGGAAGAGAGTTTATCATCCAACTTTCTAAAAACAAATTGTCCATGAAAGTTATTTAAAAATGATCCTCTCATGATACTTTGCATGCATTATGGGTCCATCTTCCTGCTAAGTGTAAACAGTTCACAACTAATTATGTTTTTGCTAGCTAATTACAGACAAAAATAACATGATGAGTGGACACGAAAGTTGGAACCACCCTAAAACAACTTTAAAAAGAGGCAAGGTTACTCTCCCTCTCCGTTCTACAGTTGAAGGGTGGGATGATATGAAAATATCGCCCAGTATTACCTATTGAAGCCTTTTTTTGTTATTTCTTTGAATCCATTGCTAGTGATGGGCAGACTGAAAAACAACAAACTAAAACTGAAAAAAAATACAGCAGGGCTGGACTAGGGACACATTTTAGATGTGCTTATGTAACCCTCATCACAAAAAAGCAATAAGGTACACTTTATTAATATCTTGTCATATACCTGCAGGTTGTCGTTGAGGATATCTTTGGACTAGTATCAGAACATTCCAGAGTCTTAAGAGCCAGATAATTGAAAGTCAATAAAGACAATACAACACCAGGATGATCTTTCACAAAATATATTGAATACAAAGAAATATGGTTTACATAACATGAAAAGAGATATGAAAATGAACAAAATAATAAAGTGCGCACATAAAATAATTTTCTTAAGTTCTGTAAACTCAGTTCCTGGACTCCTCCATCCGGCTTGCCGTCAGTGGCAAAAGTTCCTTTGTCTTTCTCCTTCCTAACGTAGACCCTTTTAATTGTGTCAGGTGTGATCCTACCACTATATTGAGTCCTAGGAAGTTGGGATGAAATGTGGATCACCGTAGCTCGCCACCGAGCCAATTAACTGGGAATCGCTGGTATCAGCTGATCTGGGATGGGGCAACCTTGTGCCTTTTATGGAATGATTACTGCAGAATGAAGCTCCCTTTACCAAAACCTGACCAATTTAGCAGAATTTACTGCATTACTCCGTGGCAACAGTGGATTCGGCACAGCTCTTCAAAATCAAATCTTGTCAATGCCTCTTAGTGTGGTCTGATGCAGCCGCCAAAAGAACGTGAGGTAAAAATATAAAGTTTGGAACTAACGCAGCCTAGCTGACGGTTTGATTGGTCAGCCCACAGGCTCATAGAGTTCACCCATTGGCTCGTTTGCAAACTCATCAAATGAAGAATAATTAAGTTAACTCTTAACAATAACAAATAGATTTGCAATTATTAACAAGCGTTTCTTTGACATATGACTTGTAACTACTACTGACAACCACATTTAACACCTTAATAAAATAAAGGAATGTTATAAAAATTATATACAATATCTAAGAGTTTTGGTATTAAGCCTGGGCTACACTTACATTTTGTAATAATTATAATGATGGACATTGAACTACTACTTGCAATTTAAAATATGAATTACAAGTAAAAATGTAGTTACTATTTTATATTATCCTGCTGTGATTTATTTTCCTCAACCAATATCTCCTGTCTTCTTCAGCAATTGGTAAAAGATGTATATTTGAACCATGGTGGACATGGACATTCTGAACATTTTAAATGTGTGTTCAAAGCATTGTTGACCACGACAGAGGTTAATTTTCGCCTGGTTGTACATGCAGCCACAAACTGCGCAGGTGGTCCCAGAACTCCTCAGTGATATAGCTAAAAATTTCATATTAATGATATAGCTATATTGTGTTATTTTTGTAAATATGAATGTATATAAATTCTAGTGCTGCCAGTTAAACACGTTATTAACGGCGTTAATGCAAAACCCATTTTAACGGCATACATTTATTTATCGCAAGATTAACGCTCTTTTTGGCCTTGCCTGGCAAACTTTGTCGTTTTTTTCACACGCTGTTGCAACAACTCTAGTAACGTTAGTAAAACTACAACACTGCACCGGATCTAGCTGGACCGGAAACAAAACAACAGGCTCACCGCACACACTTGTTTGGGCTTGCGAGCTGGCCAAAGAGTTGCTACGTTACGTTTTGAGTGGATGGCGATCAAGCGCGAGATGCCGAAATGGATGTTTTCTGTATGGAAAGTTTACTTTTAAAAAGTTGCCAAATGGTTCCATTGACAAGACCAAAGTGATCTGTGTGTTTGGTCATTGTGAACTGAGCTATCATTGCAGCACGTCCAGTCTAAAGTGTCACTTCATGGCAAAGCACATTGCTGATGGGGAATTTTCCGCCCCCTCGTCAAAGCCAGCCAACAATGGATGACTTTAGACAGTATGCCAAGGTTGTTAATAAACATTTGCACAATGCAAGCGAATCCACTTTTCCAGATAAGAGCATTAAAATGAGAAAAAAATAATGGGACAAAAAGAAATCAAGGGACATTTAGAAAAGATAAAAATGTGTGATTAATTGCGAGTTAACTATGACATTAATGCGATTAATCGCAATTAAATATTTCAATCGTTTGACAGCACTAGTAAAATCTAATGTTAATTGCAAAATTTGACAAATAATGTAGCTATTATTTCTTAAATCCCAAGAATAGAGAATTACTGTAGCTAACCAGCATCCGGCTTCAAACCAGAACTTAAACCCATAACCCACAACACAGCTGTCACACCTCTGCCCAGTAGATGGCAGGGGTGGACATGAACTGAGACATGCACTCTACATTTAATCAGAGACTTGGATATGTTCAGTGCCTTTTATGTTCATTTATACTATTAGTAGGTTCAGTGTATTATGTTTGTTTATTCCATTCAGTGCTAGACATGGTGTTTGTGTTTTCTTGTCATGTATAGTCCTCTGTTGTATTGTTCCCTTTAGGGGCTAGCCACGCTCCTCCCTAGCTGGGGTTGCTGGGAAATGGAGTTTAGTGTAGGGACAGCTGTATAGAGAAGATTGGGTTGATTGTTGATTACACATTACACACAGCCGTGTATGGCTGGTTAGGGTTAGGTTAGTTAGGGTATATATGCAACCTCAGCTAGGGAAGGGCGTGGATTATTGACTACTGTCTTGTGGGAAGTGCTGTCATACATTAAGGTTGGTTCGGATTTCCTTGCAGTGCTAATTGTGAAAATTCAGTCGCTTTACGTCGTGTTCTTTATATGCTTGAATGTTATGTTATGTTGCTACCCTGTGCGTCAACTGCATTGTATTAATTGAGTTTAGCTATTCAGCATTTCGTGCCGCTGTACAAGAGCAGGTAGGCTATATCTCAGTCCTCATTATCTGCATATCCGACTAAGTCGTACCCTGCATTTTTCCTGCTCTGGTTTTCCGGATACCTTTCAATAAATCCTGCAATTACCTTGCCAACCGTCAACCTGTGTCCTCCTCTCTACTCACACCCGACATAATCATGACAACAGCAGTCACACACAGAATATTGTGCCTAGTCTAGCATCTAAAGTAAATAATACACTTGTTTTACTCAAAGTGCAAAGATGCTTGTGAAAGATATGTACAGTAATTGCCAAATACAGTACACTAATGTACAGTATCATCCACATGGTAGGGAAAATTACAATTTTTCAATGAGTTGCAAATGGCTTTTACTGTATAAACAGGGTAAAAAATGAAGGGTGCAACATCAAACTTTGTGGACGTCCTTTAAGACCTGGAGTAAATTTAGATTAACATTCAGCAGTTAGAACTGCCTGAGTTCTATCATTGAGATAGCTTAGAAACCATACGACATCAGCCAATTACTTTATAGAAATTTCATTCTGAGTAGACAGTTCCAGTGGCAATCATAACTACTCAAAACATGAAATGTCCTCGACAATATTTCGTAGTATGCAAGTTTACTTTTCTCTCCACGGAAGGTTAAGACTATGTCTGTGATTGAATTTACTTCATATTGCTCATCATGGCCAGCTTGACTTGCATTGACATTTATTAGGTCCTTATGTTGTCATACTGCTCGAAAAGACTCCAAATGCAAAGCCTAAAATCAAGACAAGACATTGACTTTTCTGACAATAAATGGCTAATAAAAAAAGGGCTGAGAAACAATTTGTCCATATTTATTTTTGAAATACACTGCATTCGAAATTATTTAGCAAATTGGAATTAAATGTCATAAACATTAAATATTTTGTTTTTCAATAAAACTCATGGATGGTATTGTGTCTCCAGACTTTTTGGATCACTGAAACCAATCTCAGACACCTGTGATAATTAGTTTGCCAGGTACGGCCAATTAAAGGAAAACTGCTTAAGGATGTTCCACATTAGGCCACAGGTTTCAAGAAATATGGGAAAGAAAATGGATCTCTCTGCTGCGGAAAAGCATAAAATACAGCAATGCCTTGGACACGGTATGAAAACAATAGACATTTCACGAAAACTTAAGCGTGATCATCGAACTGTGAAGAGATTTGTGGCTGATTCAGATCACAGATGGGTTATTGCAGATAAAGGCATAATGAGGAAGGTTACTGCCAGACAAATTCATCAAATTAAGAGACCAGCTGCTAAAATACCATTACAAAGCAGCAAACTGTTATTCGAAGCTGCTGGTGTCTCTGGAGTCCTGCGCACCTCAAGGTGTAGGATCCTCCAGATGCTTGCAATTGTGCATAAACTTATTATTCAGCCACCCATAACCAATGCTCACAAGCAAAAATGGTTGCAGTGGGCCCAGAAATACATGAATAATTCAGTATTGTTTACTGATGAGTGCTGTGCAACCCTGGATGATCCAGATGGATGGAGTAGTGGATGGTTGGTGGAAGGCCACCATGTCCCAATAAGGCTACGACATCAGCAAGGAGGTGGCGGAGTCATGTTTTGGGCTGGAATCATGGGGAAAGGGCTGGTAGGCCCCTTTTGGGTCCCTGAAGGTATGATAATGACCTCGGCAAAGTATATAGAGTTTCTGACTGACCACCTTCTTCCATGGTACAAAAAGAAGAACTGTGCCTTCCGTATCAAAATCATCTTCATGCATGAGAATGCACCATCTTATGCTACAAAGAATACCTCTGTGTCATTGGCCTCTATGGGCATAAAAGGAGAGAAACTCATGGTGTGGCCCCCATCCTCCCCTGAAGATCAATGAGGGTGGGAGGCAGTTTGAATCAAACAGCAGTTCTGGGAGGCTATTCTGACATCCAGCAACAAAATTCAAGCAGAAACCCTCCATAAAATCACAGGTTCAATAGATGCAAGAATTGTGAAGGTGATATCAGAGGAGTCCTATGTTAACATGTAACTTGCCCTGTTAAGATGTGTTTGATTGAAATAGCTTTTGATTTCAGTAAATATGACATCCTAATGCTGCAAATTCAACAAATGACCATTTTCAGTTCTTTACAACCTATAAACTGTTTTGAAACTCTGTTGTGCATAATATTTTGGAACAGTGCATTTCATTTGGTTTGTGGTTTGTTTAATGAAATTTGACTTATTCCCTAACGGTTAGTGACTTGAAAATTAAACTGACTGTCAATTGCATCAACTATTTAGGAAAATCTGTGTAAGATATCATTTGCATAATAATTTGGAACACGGTGAATGTACAACATGTGTGACAGTCTACAATTTGACCCGATAGGCATTCTATCATTTAAAATGAAATGTGTTTAAAAACAGAGCCAAAAATTTAAAATGAAAAGTGAAAAAAGACTGGAGGCTGTATACGCCTAGGAGGTGGGTCAAATATGTTTACACCACCGCCATTTTCACACTGAATCTGAGTGAATTTTTTTACATTAAACATTGAGAGAACACATCCATAAACTTTCTGTCAGTTTGGTTAGAATAATTTAAACACTGAGGATTGAAAAATTGTTATATTTATAAGAGCATAAAGATTTTCCTAAGAGACCCATATGTAATTGCTCCCTTGTATAGATCCACTGTAAGATTTAGGGAGAAAAATGTGATTTCCTTTAACTTGGGGTGCATTGCATCAACTACAAGCCCCCGTCATCTCTTTAATCGTTCATAACCAGCATTGCCCCCCCAAGTCCAAAATGGATAATTTCAATACCTAAATTTCCATAATTTTTCCATTAAGAAGAAAACACACAAATATGCGCTCGGCTGCCCGACTTGACCCACACGTGGCAGGCTGCATGACACTGCTCTTTGCCTCACCCTGCTCATTCTAGGAGCAATATAACATGACCCATATAAACAGTGGTGAGGCTGGAAACAGGCAAGGCTCAGAAGGCTGTTTGCTTAATGAAGCCTCTGTATTATCCTACTGACTGGGACATGGGAGAGTGGGAGAAAAAAAGTAGCTCTACAAAGAAGGGGATTTGGCATTACGAAGCTACTGCCAAGACTCAGCGGGCTGAATAGGGCAACGATCGCCCTGTGTCAGCTAACTCTATTATGACATCACACATTCTTTATTGTGTGTAATAAGCTTCCAGACAACCTGTTTTCAATTGACCTGCAGAATCACCGTGCACGTTAGCGCACGATAGCTGCGGTGCTGTGCAACGGTTCCAAATGGAGAATCATTAGCATATTTGCCCTACCTCCCAAAATCCTTTGAATATGCTTATCAGCATAATGCCTGTGCGCTTCAATTAGGGCTATCATTTGGAAATATCATAGCCTCGGGTATTTATGTGAAGGTGAGGCCTGAGTGTCCCAAGGGAACTATTAGAGAATAGCAATTAGTATTTTGTTTTAAAGAAGGTAGATGCTGGTATGCAGATGAGCTGCTGTAGTCTCCTGGCAGCCGTCAGATTTGGCTCCTATCAGCAGTTTATTTGTGTATGGTGAATTCACAAGACACCAGTAAAAGAGGAAAGCAAAAAAATGACCCTGTAACTTGCTGAGGAACCTTAGTAAGGATTAAAGGAGCAGCAAGAGAATGTTACCCATAAGAACGAGGCTGAGACAGCGTGAGAGAAATACAAATATACAACCTGGGATTGTATATTATATACAATTTTATATCAAAATGGCTGACACAACTTTACACCTTTAAACCTTTCAAAATGATGGCCATAAACACAGTTTCTAGTCACCTAGTTTTTTTTATTTTTGTTTACCTTGATTACATTTGCATTTTAGTCATTTATCAGATGCATTTATCACAACCTACATTTCAGCACTACATATATCGTTAAAAGACTTTAGGTCGACTGTCAGGTTACAACAACATATCCCTCCTGTGGTGTGATAAAAAAGGTTAGGTGCAGACATCCACATATTTATACATAGCACCCGGAATAAGATTTCATAGAGTCAAAATGGTTAATTATCTTTTCACGTCTGGTTTCTCAAGCTTTGATATTATGTCCCAAGCACTTATTTTTTTGCATGGTCTGTTTCACTCCATTCCAATTAGATGTCCCCGTAGAGCTTCCAGTAAAATGTATCACATCCACAAGAGGTTCACTCTATCATCTAAATGTGTTCTGTCTGTTTACTGTGTCCACTATATGGTTACAAATACAAAACAGTGTTGGAGGAGCTAAAAATGGAGGAGGGGAGTGAAGACAAAATGTCACCCTTAACACATTCTAATTTCCACACAAAGTCTCATGTGACTTTCCGGAGACTCCGGAGGGATAAAATATTCTCTTTACCACAGAGGCGTGACCCCCTCAGCCACAGCTTTAATTAAATCCCCATTATTGATTCAGACTATTGGTTCCTTCTCGTGTGTGTCTGTATGTGCACACCTGTGTGTGTGTGTGTGTGTGTGTGTGTGTGTGTGTGTGTGTGTGTGTGTGTGTGTGTGTGTGTGTGTGTGTGTGTGTGTGTGTGTGCGTGTGCGTGTGCGTGTGCGTGTGCGTGTGCGTGTGTGTGTGTGTGAGATTGTACTTGAAAGAAGTGTAAAGCTTTGGAGATGATGTTCCTTTGTAATTATCTTCACTGCTAGAATATGCAATGTTTAAAAAGCTAGGTGAGAGATCTTTGAGGCTACTCACCAATAATAGATGACCTTGTAGCCAAAACAAGACATCTCTTGCATATAAACAAGAATAACCTTCAAGATTTGACTTGCAAAACCACTCAGCAAGCCTAATTATATAGTGAAAGGAATCCTCTAGTTTTGATCGAAATTGATTTTTATCTCCTCCAGGTGGGGTCAATACTCGAAACAAATTTGCGTGGCTTTGGCCTGCGCATCTCATTGTATGGCTTTAATAAATCATCTCTGTGCAACACTTGACATCGGATTCAGTAGTTGTCTGCAGACTATTCTTTATTTTGATTTGCTATGCTGTAATTTCCAGTTCTTCTGGAAATGATGATCACATAGATTATTAGTGGAATAAAAAAGGTTTCGAATAAAAATTTGCATTTATTAATGTCTCTAGTTTTATTTGAGAAATTGTGATGCAATTCTATCAAAGGAGAAATCATTATGTTTGGGAAATGTAAAATATGCAGAATAATAATTTATTAAACCGGACAATTTCTGTTCACTAAATAGGCAATCATAGACAATGCTTAAGTACTATAGCATTATGGTAGAAACCCTTCTAATATCGGTGGTAGATCACCGAAATGGGTCTTTCAGTGAGTGTTTAGCAGGCTACAAGTCACTGTGAAGAAAAAGAAAAACAACATTTTTCATTCCCTGGAATCGCCCATCCATTTCTGAGTGAAGAATCCTTGTTTACGAAAGTGTGTGGGCTATTTTTCATCAAATTCTGCCTTCTTTTTTCTCCTAGTCCTTGAAGATCAAAAAGAGGACTTTACACATGAGCAAGAGTGTGGGAACGTACAGAGTTAAAAACACATGCAAAACCCACAAGCAAATATGGAAGAAATATGACAGAAGACAGACAATCTGCTAAGTACACGTGCAAAATCACATGTACTGTAAGTAGGAAGAAGAACAAGCATTCATGGAGAGGAGCACTTTTACATGAAATTCTAGAGTATATAAATAGAAAAAAGGGCAGAGAGGTATAGAAACGAAGAGATATAGTGAAAGTGAGAAAAAAACTAAAAAGCTATTTATTCATAACAGGTTTTAAATATATATATATTTAAAAACAGTTCATTTTCTCCCCGGCAGGTAGTTTAGTTTGAAGAACACATTTATTCTAAGTAAAACACAACCCCCCCAAAACCCAATCAGAGCTTATGAACAAACAATTTAAATAGGGGTTTATTGCCCTTCTAAATATTTAAATACACAAAGCTTATCCTACTGAAGCATTGCATTTGGGAAACAAAATGAAACCACTATAATTTAACATATACACTGCAATCAGGTCCCTCCAAGGTGTTTGGCTTTTACAGCACAATGGCTAAAGATAGACAACATTTTATAATGTGGCTCTAATTTTTGTTTTTTGCAAATGATAGTCCGAATTGTTTTTGTCTGCCAATTCTTGTAAAAGTCAAATGTAAAGGGAGTTGGCGGTCTCTTGATCCAAACAGCTAGCACCTCTGCTAACAAGCCTTCTGAGACCAGTGGCCTTTTCATGGCCAGATAGCAAACTGCTTAAAGCTGGCAATAAGTTGAAAGTGTAGAGTGCACTGGTGCATTGTAGTGAGCCTTTCCCAGGGTGGTGCGGGTGCTTCTGATACGACCCAGGCCCTAATCGTCTTCATTGAGTGGGTGTTTCAATAGCAGGTACGATAGGGCCCTAGCGGGGTGCGAAGTGTTGCAAAGCAGTTGGAGCCACTTTAGTGGCAAATGGCAACCCTTTATCCAACGTCCAATAGAAAGAGGCATCCAACCCTCTTGCCATGTTAACAGCTGAGCTCTGCTGGAGAGCCAGTCAGAGACATGTACAGCCAGCCACGATGTGGCAGCCATCTTGTGTGTTTGGGTCACCCCTGTATTAATGAGCAGGCATCAAGGTGTTATAAATCGACTTGATTTACATTTACTTCAGAATATGACGTTAATATGTGACTGAATGTGTATGGGAATTCCAAATGCTTTTTTTTCCAAAAATTGTATTTATATCATAAAATTTAATAATTTAAATAAATCCTCTGTTTTTTGTCTTGGGGAGTGGTTGATGAATTGTGTCTCGATGTTGTGAGGTGTGTAGTTTGTGTGTGTTTTTTTGCATTTTTCTTGGGGGGGGGGGACTACAATTGTATGCAGTAGTTGGAAAAATTATGTTACAGTGAAACTTTTTTTTTGTTACAATGAAACTTAAAAGAAGTTGACCTGACCTGAAACATGCACCTTTCTACAACATGTCATATAGGATCGTGATTTATTTGCATTTGTTATAGATGAACAATAATTATCAGAGGTGTCAACATGACATTGGCAAAAATGTGAGTACACTTTTGGACCATTCTTCATTTCTTCTTAAGGGCCAGAGAGGTTGTGTGACCTGTAAGTTCTTCAATCACTCAGGTAAACAATTCCAGTGTTTATAACTCTGAAGTAACTTCATACAGTACCTTCTAATCTGTCAAGATGTGATAGTTATTCTGCCTGGTTAATTTGTTAAAATTCTTTACAGATTAAAACCTGTTTAGTTTCACTTTGCGAGTGTCTCTGTTTATTCCCTACACAGCAACATTATTACACACAGAGGACTGTCCGAAATCTTGTGTCATTTCAATTAAACCACAAAAGTTGCCAGTTTAATTCCTGACTGTGCCAAATGTCATTGTGTCCTTGTGACACCTTATCCTAAGTTGCTCCAGGGGGATGTCCCTGCATCCACTGTACTTTTTTTAGTTTTTAAATTAAGCTTTATTTAACCAGGTGGGCATGTTGAGAACAATTTCTCATTTGAAATGGTGACCTGGCCAAGATAAAGCAAAAAGAGTGCAAGATGACACAAAGTTACAATTGAATTACACAAATTTCAATGAATTACACAGGAGAATAAAAATACTAACAAAGAAACAAGTTGTAAGCCACTCTGGATAAGAGCATCTGCTAAATCCATAAAATTGTAAACTGTAAAGGGGTTTTTGTTTAACACATCAATTTTTTTCAGATTGCAGGAAAACAGGTTCTGATTGATCTGCTAACCCCTACATTTACCTATCCAAGGAAGCATCTCCTATCAAATACAGTGTTCAGATTCAAGTTGGTAAGTGTACTATATATACTACATACATACACACTCACCTAAAGGATTATTAGGAACACCATACTAATACTGTGTTTGACCCACTTTCGCCTTCAGAACTGCCTTAATTCTACGTGGCATTGATTCAACAAGGTGCTGAAAGCATTCTTTAGAAATGTTGGCACATATTGATAGGATAGCATCTTGCAGTTGATGGAGATTTGTGGGATGCACATCCAGGGCACGAAGCTCCCGTTTCACCACATCCCAAAGATGCTCTATTGGGTTGAGATCTGGTGACTGTGGGGGCCATTTTAGTACAGTGAACTCATTGCCCAAGAAACCAATTTGAAATGATTCGAGCTTTGTGACATGGTGCATTATCCTGCTGGAAGTAGCAATCAGAAGATGGGTAAGTGGTGGCCATAAAGGGATGGACATGGTCAGAAACAATGCTCAGGTAGGCCATGGCATTTAAACAATGCCTAATTGGCACTAAGGGGCGTTACACCACCACCACCTGTGTGGTAACAAGTGGTAACAAGGCATGATGGATCCATGCTCTCATTCTGTTTACGCCAAATTCTGACTCTACCATCTGAATGTCTCAACAGAAATCGAGACTCATCAGACCAGGCAACATCTTTCCAGTCTTCAACTGTCCAATTTTGGTGAGCTCTTGCAAATTGTTGCCTCGTTTTCCTATTTGTAGTGGAGATGAGTGGTACCCGGTGGGGTCTACTGCTGTTGTAGCCAGGCCCGGATTAAGAATTCAGAGGCCCCTGGGCACAATGTCTTGTAGGGCCCCCCACCCCACCCACACAATCAAGTTTTTTTTTTTTTTTTCTATTTGCTGGTAACCCCCATAGATTGTATAATTACTGGATGGAGCCATGACGTGTGACGTCATCCATTGGTTTGTTAAGATCTGATTTGGGTCATCGAAATTGCCGTTACGGCATCTTGGTCGCGGATGTGATGATTTTAGACTAGAGGGAGAAGTAATCTAGCTAGCTAACAGATATTAATTGGGATGCTAACGAAAAACAGTATTAAAACATAATGTAAAACAAAATGTAATGTTACTTACCCAAAAAAAAGTGAAACGCCAACTGCTTTCAGTTTCTTGTCGTACACCCGAACGCCATAACCACGCCCTAAACGCCCCTTTGCTTTATCGCTGATTTTAAAATTAACAAGACCATAATTTAAAAAATTAACATCATAATAACTGTAGAAGGCTTAAATCTAGCCATTGAGACCATATACTCATTATGAAAATGTTTACTGAGGTAATAAATCAAGTATATTATGTCTCTAATTCTCATAGACTATTCCAGAAACCAAGCTCTTTTGCAACCAGACCCATCACACCCAGCTGGAATTCAGATAGAATGCAGGTTTAAGGCACTTCCTCATTTGTGTCAATTTGCCAAACTGGATGCTCACTAGAGGTGTTGAAAATAATCAAATAATTGATGCATCGCGATGCGGACATGGATGACAGGCTGGGAAGCACAAATTGTATAAGTCGCATGTGATATGCAAAGCCTGTCACACCAAAATTAAATACATTGGGGACACTTGCAACTTTAGTAATCACGTTAGCGGTTTCCATCCTGAGTTGCTAGCAACAACACCAACCGCAGAAAGTGCAAACCCTGGGCCAGCAACTCCGAGGATTGATGCAACTCTGTTTTTTAATACTACCCAACTTTGAGCTAGGAAAGAGAATAACCCAGTCTATGGGAGTACACTTATTTCTGTTTACAATTTAATGTAGGCCTAACAACATTTCTGTTTACATACCATGTTTTTATGTTTTGTACATTCAGGCAGTGCTATGTGCTCAGTGCTATAGTTTTATGTATCCAGTTTATTTAGTATTCGAGCACTGCAGAATTAGATTTTGAAGCTTGAAAAGCTTCCTAAAAACCTATCTGGTTTTAATAGAAAAATGTATAGACGCATCGTTATGCATCGAGATATCGAATCAAATCGCTGACATGATAATCGTAATCGAATTAAATCGGGAGATCAGTGAAGATTCACACCTCTAATGCTCACCCTGTGGTAACACCGCTAGTGAGCAACTAGCTTGCATATGCAAGCACATAGTGCCTCACCTTTACCAATCCAGTTCTATAAATAAAATTCTTGCATAATTTACACACAAACACATACCCACACCCATTAATGTTTCCTTCCTGTCTGTCTCTCTCCTCTCCTGTCCTGTCCTCCTCTGCTCTCCAGGGGTTGCCGCTCTCTCTCTCCCCCTCTCCTCTTTCTGTGAGGATAAGGATGCAAACAGTATGGGTCAACTTGTAGAATATCTGGAAAAATCATAACTCAAGTTTCTTCCCCAAATGATTTTTTTACTCTTCTTTCTAATCTTTCTACTTTCTACTAAAAAACTCTGCACTTATGTATTTAGCACTTTATTTTTCAAGGCCACTAGGCACTTTGTTTGATGATTGAATGGTAGTAGACACATTACAAGATGCTGTAAGTATTCTGGTATAATATTGGTTGATTACAAATTACAATTACTGGTGTATGACCTGTCCCAATATTGACAAATGTACTACATGTAAGTCGCTTTGGATAAAAGTGTCTGCCAAATGCCCTAAATATAAATATAAAATGTAAAAGACAGCAGCTTGTTTTTTGTTTTTTGATAATACTATATTTAATTTAACCTAAAAACTTTATGACAGCCACATCCCGCTTGAGCACCTCCCGCCAATACCGTTTCTCTCCATCTAGCTGCTGCACTAGTTTAGTGTTCACAGTTCCGCTCCCAGTGACAGATGAGCGCCGAAGCAATGCTAGCATTCAATTACAATGCTATGTTCTTTCTCATGCTCACGCACACGTTCGTGGTGTTTACAGTCAGGAAAAACACTACAAATGTATTTTTCTTGGTAGGAAAAAGCATACAGGCAAAGCAAAAAATATTACATGTAGATGGTGAATAGGCGAACCAGTTTATGGAAACTTTTTCCCTATTTGGCACTAGTCAACAGCACAGCTGATCATTAGTAAGGGAGCGCACCTTACCACCCAAACCCCCATCACGAGTTGAGGCTAGATATTTGCTCTTTCTATTATGAAAAGCAGCAGGTCCACGACCGATAAGAACAGCACATGCATCCTCGTCGATTGCCCCCCACAATGTCGGGTCAGACACCTGATTAAACCACTGCTCGCTGCTGCTGCTACAGTTACAGCTAGCACTGCAGGTTGTACTGCGCTGCTAACACTAGCCTCCTCGGGTCCCTGGTTAGCTTGCTCGTCATGATCTACCACACATTCCTTACCCCGATTCTCCTACTGGACCTGGCTACTTTTGAAGAATGTTTTGATAGATGGAACCTGTCTTAATAAAGACACCTCCCTCTCCTTTTCTCTTCCGTTTAATACAACCGCTTCTCTCACTCATTGTCTTGACTTAAAACAACAGACCCCACACTCGATTCAGCGCAGGGTTATTTTAAGGCTGCACAGGGGTGGGTTTTTATATCAGTGCTTTCCACACCTGCGCTGGACCAATTATATAATTATATTTAAATGAATACAAATATCAGCATGCATTTTCTCTCTTTATACATGGTGTCATTATCTGAAATGTAAAAAAAATTTTTCCTTTGCTTGGGCCCCAAGTGCGCATGGGCCCCTGGGCCCGTGCCCATAATGCCCATTGGGTAATCCGGGCACGGTTGTAGCCCATCCGACTCAAGGTTGTGCATGTTGTGGCTTCACAAATGCTTTGCTGCATACCTCGGTTGTAACGAGTGGTTAGTTCAGTCAAAGTTGCTCTTCTATCAGCTTGAAGCAGTTGGCCCATTCTCCTCTGACCTCTAGCATCAACAAAGCATTTTTGCCCACAGGACTGCCGCATACTGGATGTTTTTCCCTTTTCACACCATTCTTTGTAAACCCTAGAAATGGTTGTGCGTGAAAATAGATAGTGAAAGCAGATTGTGGAATACTCGAACCGGCCCGTCTGGCACCAACAACCATGCCACGCTCAAAATTGCTTAAATCACATTTCTTTCCCATTCTGACATTCAGTTCAGAGTTCAGAAGATTGTCTTGACCAGTACCACACCCCTAAATGCATTGAAGCAACTGCCATGTGATTGGTTGAGTAGATACTTGGATTAATGAGAAACTGACTGGGTGTTCCTAATAATCCTTTAGCACATGTGTCTATGCTTTTTACACTCAGGTGTCCCATAGCCAACTACCTAATTGTAGATATTTAAACTAATCCCACCCCAATACAATTTGCATTGACCTCCATTACTTTGACTATTACATGGTAAAAACATATGGAGGACCAAGTCTGCCAAAATAAGAAATAAATAAATAAATGAATATATGCATCAATAAAAATATTTACACATAAAAATATACAAATATAAAATTATACATTTATTAATCAATATTATTTACCTATTTATATATTTATATACTTATATAAGCTATGATGATAACTAATGTGAACTCATGTTCTACAAATAAAAAAGTTTAGCTGGCAAATCAGCAGAGCGCGTCAATTAAATGGCACGTGCTGGATGGAGCCTATTTCGCGAAAATATGCGCATTAAGTGCGAGAGTGGGGAACTGTGTCTTAATGAGAAAGAAATGCTTGTCTTGACAGAACAATATAACATTTTATTTAGATGTGATATCTTTAAACTAGATTCATCAAATTTTAAACTTAAATTTAGGGAGTAAACCTGAAATCTGGCTTTGTCTCTGGATATACACAAAGATTCACACATGACTGTTTGACTAGGTAATGACCTATAACGACTTAATTGTGATTAGAGCATTCAAACTGTTCAAAAATAAAGTGCATCATGGTTTGAACTTGTGAACAAAATAAATAATAAGAACATTATAAATTGAATAACAAAATTTAAATTGTGCCTAGTTAAAATAAATAGCTTATGGCTTTATTAGTGTTAGAATTAAATTAGCAAAGCAAAGGCTATTTTCAAGTGGCAGCTGTACATAATATTTAACGTCAAACTATATGAAAACTATATGAAATGAATGTCTAACCAATAGGCATAGTTGTTTGAATACTCAGTCAGACTGTGATACAGCTGTGGCGTGTGTCAAGGTGGCTGAGCCAAATCTTGGCTAATACAAAATATTGTTGTTTTTTTAGAATATTTAGGGCACGCCTGACATCTTCACCAGTCCTACAAGGACAACAGTCTCATGCTTCCTATCAAAAAGAGAGACGTTAAATCAAGCCGAAGTTACAATTGAAACATGCGGATTTGCACTGAGTTGTGAACTTCATCAACATCTACGTAGAGGATAATGCAGTCGTATTACTTGGACTCCAATCACGTGTGTGAACGATCTTGAATGGGTGTGAACAAAGGGGACCTCTGTGGGGGAGAAATCTTTGGGAAACCTTTGAGGGGTGATTTTTCAGTTTTGCAATTCCAAGTGTGTCAACATAGCTTTCCAAATGTTCCTTTTATTTCAGTTTATGATACACCATTTGAAAGCTCTGAATCTGTAATTTCATAAAATGTAAAAAAAAGACTTTCTGACCATAAGACTAGATATCCGCAGTGGGTCACAAATGTTTAAACAAATGTTTAAACAGTAGTACATATTTTACTATTAATGTTTTGACATTTCAGGGGAAGCCGAGCTTCCCTTGCAGTCTTAAAGAAATTACACCTTGAGTGGAGATGGGCTGGAAGTTGCTGAAGTTGGTAGAGTCAAGACCAGGTTTCTTTAAGATGGGAATGACAACAGCATGTTTATAGTTGGAAGGGAAAACGGTGTGGGTGTTGTCAATTCTCCAGGGGTATACATACCTTGGAGCACAACTGTACCAGTCCACATACTATAAATATCCTGATCTCATTCTGCTCATATCCTGTACCTTAAACGTAAAAATAATGTTATTTTTTAATTTATTTATGGGTAAATAAGACATAATAGACCAGAAAAACATCCTTGGCAATAAATATCTTTCTGATTCTAATTTCATGTCAAATATATTTTAAGTTATTATTGGTGCAATCTAAAACACAATGTTTTGATTTGATATCCCGAAAGCATCTGAACGCACAGTAACCAGCCTCTGTTTGGCAAAGTTGTGATGAATTTCTATGCGGTATGTAGTTCCTTTTGTATCCAATCTAAAAAGACACGTTTGATGACTCAATTTACTTTGAGGTGCGATAATGAATGCCTTTGTTTACAAGGGATGTAAGCTCACATTATGATGTGTAATGTTATGGTCGACATAGCTATTGTAAAATGGAGAGATTTCCAAAATTTCTAAGATTTTAACCGTTCTGGACATATAAGACATTTATATATAACTTAAACATTGCAGTTGTGTGCTACTTTACATTGTAGCAAAGTGTCATTTCTTCAGTGTTGTCACATGGAAAGTTATAATCAAATATTTACAAACATATGAGTGGTGTACTCACTACTGTGAGGTACTGTATATACTTTGTTCTGCAATTATTTGATTTTCTCAAAGAAAGTGTTGATGCAATGCATGTTTTCTGTACATCTGAAGTCTGCACACGTTAAAAGGTGAATCTTTGTCACTCAGAAGACATTTTGCTGAAAATTGTCATGTAAAAAAGTCATGTAAAATTGTGCTGCTGGAAAAAGTTATTTACTCTCCACCCTAAAACATTACCAGTTCCATTGGTTGCCACATAACACAAATGCATAATTGAGCCACCACATGGTTAACAGTTGGCAAATCTTTTTTAAACTATATTTTTTTAAACTATCAGTCTTTGACGTTGAGGGTATTTACAGGCAAACTATGAACTGTGCAGCAATTAAAGCTAATGTTATCCACACGTTTTATGTGTGTCATTGAGAGCAGTGGAAGATATCGCAATCTGATGGGTCAAGTGATACGCTAAATTGTTTTGAACCAGAATTTAAATGCTTCCAATTATGTCCAATGCAATTCCAGTCAAAATAGGAGATTGCAAGAATTTGTACCCTAGCATTAATATAAACAAACAAACTTGTCATGCAACTCCCAGGTAAAAGGAATAGTGTTGACTGACTATGGTGATAGTTTTGCAGGAACTCCTCTCTTGCTCTCTGACTGCTGGGTGTAGGCTTGTTTTGTCGGATATCGGGGAAAAGATTTGTGTAGGCATATACTGGGAAAAATAGTTTAAGTGTAAAAAATCTGAAACAAATGAGATTTGTGCTAAAATAAACGCCTTTTTACATTACAAAACAGAAGAAAAAAAAACATTACCGTTCAGCAACAGGAAATGACCTGGTAGACAAAAGAAGACCGTGGATTACTTAAGAATGCTCACCGTAGTGAAAAACAAACCACTTTCCACCAAATGAGAAACAGAGTACAGGATGAGGTTGTGGTTGTGTCCCATAATACCATCAGCAGGAGACTGAGCCAAGCGACTGAGGATGACCTGCATGGTGCTAAGGTACAGTAGCTTGTCTCAAAAAAAGGGAGGCCTAAAAAGTACTTTATAGAGCCTGCAGCTCGCAGAGAGACCAGGTTTTATGTTAAAAAATTCGAACACATAGTAGAATTTATTAAGCCATTGATTTTATCAAGAGACCCTTGAACGCTAGTAGCAAAACAGCCTCACTGATCCACCACCAAATTTAACTTTCATGATCAGGAGACTTTTTCCTTTCATGCATTCTCCTTTTGTCGCCAAATTGCCAATGTTTTGCGTGCTTTTTTGTCCACAAATAATTTTCCAGTTGTAGTTCAAATAACCCTTGGGAAAGTGGAGCTAACTAAGTGCTTCTTTCGAACAAAGCTTCCAAACAGCTTGCTGACATGGAGGGGGAACTAACAGCTGACTTTGAGACTTGATAAGAGTTCTAAAATCTGTGATCCTTGGATTCATCTATGCGTCCCTCAACATTCTCCTCACCATGAGGGGAGCCAGAAACTCATTTGTT
>JACXGM010018403.1:0-19070 GCA_016801145.1 Umbra pygmaea | reverse complement strand
CAGTGTGAATCAGAGCCTGCATGGTGCCTACAACATGAATCTGCCACTACAGTGGTGGTGGAACCAACACTGACCGTCATCTTGCCAGGGAAGCTCTTCCAGAAGTGGTAGGTGTATTCTGCCTCCTTCCTCTTCCTCTTCAGATGAAGAGCCAAGGCTTCAAACTTAGAGCAGCCATCCTGCAGCTTCTGGTAGTCCAGTGAACTCTAGAGGCAGGAAGAGAGAACAGCATCAATTGAGTTGTGTTTGCGTGATCTACATTTGTGCGAGACCTGATAACCCCAGAAACAATAAAATATTAATTCCAACAAGGGTTGCTATTTTCTTCAAGGTTTGCTATTTAAGCATTGTTGTTTTGGTTTATGCCTTAGGGCTAGGTTAAGCATAGGCAGGGCAGCTGACAGGGGGGGACAACCGGGTATGTTGTCCTGGGCCCAGTCCTGAGGAGGGCCCCAAGTTTTGTTTTTGCACAGTCATTTTTTTTAGCGGGGGGCCCAGGGGGGCCCAAAATGTGGAGTTTGTCCCGGGCCCACAGATTCCTGTCAGCAGCCCTGAGCATAGGCATTAAAGTTAGGTTAAGGTTAGGGTAAGTTTAGAACTGTGTGTGTACGTACCACCTCGAAGCAGGTTCCCAGTTTGAGCAGCAGCCTGCCGTATTCATGCAGGTGTCTCATGGGTAGGTAGAATAACGCAACCAACAGGTCACTTAGAGGGATGTTCTCCTCGCTGGACTCGGCCAGGCGCAGCAGCAACTCTGGACTCTTTCCAAAAAAATCTCTGAATAGAAGAAGCCAAGAGCAGGGAATGAGGGGAGAGGACAGAAACAGAAGAGGACAAATGGAAATGAGATCAGATGTTCCTGTTATAGTTGTCAGAGCGTCACATGTTAAATCAATTAATGGACTTTGTAATAGTGATTAGACCCATTTTATCAGCCGGCCGATATATCAGGCCGATAGTTGCGTTTTTACGTGTATCTGCATTGTTTGCCAATTTTCCTGGCATTATTTACAGATATGCAACCACACAGGCAGCTCTATGTTCACGTTCAGACCATGCACTGCCCCTTTTTCTACCACAACTGTTTTTACTATTTGTTAAATATTGTTTTTTTTAAGTTCAATAAATGTTCCTTTTTTAAATTGAGAGTTGTAACATTTTTTGTCATCATTGTGTCATTTTTATCTATATCAATGCATCACGGTATCAGCCATCATGGTGTCAAATCATAGTCGTATCAAGCCATCATCATACCAAGCCATCGTAGAAACAAGCCAGAGTCATCATTGTATCAAGTCATCATTGTATCAAGTCATCATCATATCAGTTCATTATATCAAGTCACCATTGTATAAAGTCATTATCGTAACAAGTCATCATCATCATGTCAAGTCATCAATCAATCAATCAATTCCTAGCCACAAGTGATGCACAGTGGCTAGGAAAAACTCCCTAGTAGGTGGGACCTGGGAAGAGGCCAGACTCAAGGGGGTGGCCAGTTCTCTTCTGGCTGTACCGGGTGGGGGATCTGAAGGTACACAGCCCATTGTAATAAGGTCACTTTGTTTATAAGTGTTCAATTATTGTCCAATAATGAAGATATGATGGATAGACTGTGACCATAGTCTTTATGTAGCATCAATACAGTTCGGTAGCATCATTATCGTTCTGCAACAAACAATCACACCTACACACTCTGAACTCTCTTACCTGATCATCTCTTAACTGAGTGTCTCTGGAAATTAGAAATTATTTTAAACTATCACAATTAACAGTTATACTTAAAAGTAACTAAAAGTAACAAATAAATGCTACAATTTTCAATTTATGCCTTAAATATCAGCCAATTATTTGACAATAATTACATAAAAACATAATGTATCGTTGTGTTCAGAAAATAAAACACAACCAAAGTCAATACTTTGAATTTTCCCTTTCCAATAAAACCTGCAGGAGATTCCTGCATCTCATCATGAACACAAACAACAGCATCAAACATTCTCTGGAACCCAGGCTTAGCTAATGAGCAGTCAGGCCAGGGTAAATGGCAAAGATAATGACCAGATAATAAGCACTAGTTGTGAGGATAATAACCCAGGTCTGGTGGATGCCCAGCTGGGTACAGGGATACTCACAGTGAAGGCTTGGCCAGAGCCTGGAAGCCCCCCATCACCAGGAAGTTACCCACTGAGCAGCAGTACCTGGCAGGGCAGGAGACAGAAGGACTGTTTGTTACCATACAGGTCAGAACTAGAAACACACTAGTGTCTCAAGCTGGGGGTTGAGGTAAATTGAGATTTGGGGATAGAATTATTATTAAATATTGACAAAACTGAGTTTATTTTAATTATTATAATGTCTATTTGTGTGGGGGAGGTTTATTCATTTTAACTCAGACGATGAATCACTTTAGTTTGTTCTTTTATTTACATGTGAGACCTAAAGGCGAAGTCACCCTCAGAGTTGTCAGCAACAGAACACCATTTTCTTTTATTTTACTGAATATTTAACTCGGCAACCAATTCTTATTTACAGCAATGACCTGGGAGCAAATTTGTTCTGTCTGTCTAGCTTGCAGACAGTGTGACAGTGGTTTCAATATGAGGATCAACTGGAGGGTCATTGAGGTAACCAGTCTGATACCTTGACCACTATTTCACCATGGAGCGGGGGGCTGGTTTGACACTGCACACACGGGTATACTAAGGTACATACTCATTGTACGTGTCCAAGAAAAGGCTGGCGTGTTCCAGCATGACCAGGCTTTTCACCTCTCGGCCACGGCGCAGGTTAGCTGTGAGGGAGGCAGAGTGCTGGCCAGTCAGACGACCCAGCCCACTGAAACACCTAGCCAGGTTCTGTAGCAGCATGGTGGACACTGGGCCTAGAGCTGTACTAAGAGCCTCTGTGAGGGAGGAGGAAAATACACAGACAGGCACACAAACACCAACATAAGCCCAGTCAGGCACACGTGCACACAAACATACAGCTGTTAAAATAAACATGTATGCAAACTTATTCATTGGGAAGTATGAAGATTATGTTTATAATGATTTATAGGCACCATTCTTATTTGGTGTGGGACTGATGAGCAACTGGAAATGTTTAAATTGTATATTAATTCAAGGTTACGGAAAGCATATTCTTCATAGAATACTGATTATAATTATAATTATAATATATTAATGTCTGTCTGATTGTTTATTACTGTATTCATGAATGAACCCATTGAGCTAATGTTAGAGGTCCAATTCTTTCATTAATATTTCTTAGAACTGATAACTTATTCATAAACTAAAAGCTATAAGTTTATACGGTCTGATTCCCCTACTCTTTGTGCCGTAATCGTTCTAATACCGGGAGTCGAACCCGGGCCGCCTGCGTAAAAACCAGGAATCCTTACCACTAGACTTGGTTCATTCATGAATACAGTAATAATCAAATCAGATTATAATTATAATAATAATCAATATTATATGAAAAATATGCTTCTAAATTACCCACCATTTGCTTTACTCTTGAATCTAGTAAAGACTCAGTTTCATTTCTAGATGTATTGGTAAGAAAAGACAACGGGATCCAAACGTCCGTTTATCGAAAAAAGAAAATGATCAAAACTATTTCCTACAATATTCTAGTTATCGTCCTTCTGCCAGTTATGTAAAAGGAGAAGAATTTATAACACTGATGAAGATCAATCAAGGGGGTTCAATCAAATGTCTTTTTTATTTCATATCTTTATTATAATTTTTTTGTTGTGTAAATTTAGTTTTATATGATATGGATTAATATTAAACCAAGCCCAATTACTATTCAAATGCTGATGAAGGTTGCGAAATGCAAAACGCATTCATTTGTCACAACTGCTGCTGTCAAATGCATTGAAATTAAACTTAAAAGAAACGATTTGTGAGCGCCATTTTTTCTTCTATACACTTCTGGCCGAGCACCCGAAGACAATGTTCGCTGCTATAGAGATTTGAATTGAACATTTCTTATTTTGTTTACTAATAAATATCATGTGAAACACCTTTTCCATAGAAATACTCAACAAAATAATCAAAACATTCCTACACATGGTAGCTATTTCACTACATTCTGCAGGAGAAAATATCTTTCATGAAATTGTAAATAGTGACAAATTTGGTGGAAGTGACCATTTTAACAAGCCAATAGCTTTGGTGTGCTAATAATAATAATAATAATAATTAATAATATTATTTCAACTTATATAGCGCTTTTCAAGAAAGCACTTTACACAGTGAGGGGGAAAGCCCACTTCTTCCACCACCGATGTGTAGCACCCACTAAGTCCATACTGTACCTCAGCCTACACTACTCTGGTGGGATGGAAACAAAGAAAAGTAACAGTTAAGAGTTTTACAGCAGAGCATTTCAATGCAGACTCAATTTGAACATTTAAATCACAAGGCTAATTCCCATACTGAAATTAATTCAAATCTCCCTCTCGGACTAGGGTTGAAAAATTCAGGCAACATTCCCAAATTCCTCTTTTTTTCCAGAAATCCTGGGTTCAAGTCTTCCAAGCAGGATTTTGAGTAAAAACAAGGAATTTAGGAAAAATGACTGTATCTTTGTAACCACGGCTACCTCTGACCCACAGCCTCTCTTCCGGGGTGCTGTAGTTCTCACCCAGGTCCAGGAGGGGGCGTATTATCTGGTTCTTCACAGAGCTCAGCTTGCAGTAAAACTTCCTCTCTGCAGCAGCCAACTCATGAAGGCTGGCGATGAAACCCATGACGTTACGGTCGGCTAACGCCACACAGCTCTGGCCTCCAGCAAACACACCACTCACGTAGCCCAACTAAGTCACAAACCGATATGGGGAAGAAAAACACCCACATGGTTGGGAAATTGTCAGCATACATCATGAAGTAGATGCTTACTACAGTCACTGACCACAGCATAATTCAGAACTCTGTGCACATATGTGTTTAAATATATGAAGCCTTTTGTCTTATGTAATAGCCAAACCAAATTAAATTGTGTGGTGTGTGTGTTTTGTGCCTGTGTATGTTATACCCTTGTGTGTAGGTTTGTGTGTTTGTGCAAATGTGTGTGTGTGTGTGTGTGTGTAGCTACTCACATTCATGCAGAACGGGAGCAGCACAGGCTGCTGTGTGTAGCTGTGGCCTCCTGGCTGGTCCTGGGGTGCGTCCTGCGCCACCTCTCTGACCTGCTGCCCACTATAATACAGGATGGGCTGGTAACAGTCCCCATCAGCTAGGAGGAGGGTGTGCTGGACCCCTGCGCACACGTCCCAAACACGGATCCCCTCTGACAACTAAAGGGACCAAGCAGAGAGAAACAGCTCAAAGATACCCTTGTATGATGTTAAACATGGCATACACATAACGACAATGCACTAAACCTCCTAGCTGACCTAAATATTCATATATGTCTCATTGATTATAGTTAGCAGTTTATTATTGAGTTAAGTGTTTGTGGATATTTAGGTGTATGGTTCCACCATTAAAGATACAAAATGGAACTTAAAATGTTTTTACTGACAATAGGGACAATAAAACCATTTTCCAAAAATAAACATTATTATTATTATTTTCTCCATAACATGCATATGTTAGTAGTTAGTTATTGTGAAATGTTGATTTTGCTAATCTAATATTGTCTGTATTTTGTATTATTTTAGTTTATGTTTTCAACTCCTGGATCCAATATGCTAGTTACTAACGTTTACTAGTTTTTTTAGTTTACAAAAACAGTTACATAATGCAGGTTTAATAAAAATGAGTAAAACAGGCCATAGAAAACTAAAAATAGGCAGTGAAAGGCTACAGAAATAAGGGAAAACTTTTTTTGTCATCAATTACCACGGGGAAAGTCAAAGGACAAATAAATGAAAAAAGACAATGCTATTGACATTTTATTGAGATGATGGGTTCTAATAAGGCAATTATTTACTAACCCCTTCCAAACCACAGGCACATTGGTAATCCTGCCTTTTTGTGGAAGTAGATTAATCTAAATTAATTGTGGCTAAAAACAGCTATGGTATATTGGCCATATACCACACCCCCTCTTGCAATAATGCTTACATATAAAACAGCTATCAGCATTCAGGATTTAAACCACTCAATTAATAATATAAATATGCCATTGCGTTATAGGGCAGTATATGGCCGTACATTAGATTAAGAAAAACACTATTGTCAGTACCTTGGCCAGGCGAGGGACAGTAGTAGGAGACTCCATGTGTCCCAGCTGACCAGAGCTGTTCCTACCCCAGGAGAAGACCTGGAAAACAAACACTTTAGGAGCCACGCTGATCTAGGGCTGTATGGCCCAATGTATTGCCCACCCCTACACTGACCCATCTCCATGATGAGCTGATACAATGGGGGTGACACTGACCTGAGACTGGGCGGTCAGAACCAGGGAGTGATGGGCCCCTGCTGCCACACGCACCACCTCCTTGCTGCTAAGACACTTGATGCAGAGTGGCTGCAGCCTTCAGTCAGAAACAATACATCGCTCAAACCGACAGCCAGTACTCAGAACACTAACGCTTTACTGGGCAAGACAACTGTAAATCGTCACGGCCCTCATCTGTGATTGCTGGAGGAGACACTGACCTGGGGAGGTTGTCCCCGTGTCCAAGCTGGCCCTCGTCGCCCCGTCCCCAGCTCCACACCTCTGTCTGTAGGGACGGCAGAAGTTCCCCTGCCTCTGGAAGCCCTCCCACTGGGGTGAGGGCTGCCGGTCGCACCCTAGGCCTGCTGGATCTGCGTAGCAGCCTGGGGGACACTAGAGACAAATACGTTTCTTAATGATGAATTAAGAAACGTTCATCAACAGAATCAAAGGTTCAGTCTGGGACTGCTGGAGGAAGTACTTTTGATAACATTTAGTCATTTATTTTTCCTGATGGCACATATGTATTTTTAACCTTCAAAGCTGATAATGTTAGCCTTGTTCATCAACACTGAAATTGTGCACTTGAAGTTAATATAATCAGAAATACAACGTGCTGGTTATAACAGCCCTACACTTTTGAATAGTTAACATTTCAATCAGTGATCAAAACAGGTGCTTATAAAAAAATCAATTGACGTGAAATTGTCTAGCCTTAAATTTCTCATAGATCCGAAATGTGTTTTGTTCTTAACCACATGTGATATCACGGCAACTCAAAAGCATATACACGTACTGTTAGTCGATCAAGATAAGAGCATCTGCTAAATGTGAAGTGCCATTGAACTCTGGGAGCTCTTAATACCAAGATTAAAGATCTCTCAATGGTCTTCCGCAAAAATAATGTTGACGTCCATTATTCTTGGAAGAGTTACACAGCTGTTTCCAATATGTTTGAAGTCAATATTCTCACAATCTACTAATGGGTAATACAGGCCTCTGATAATCAGGACTGACCAAAAGATGCTGAAACAAGCTTAAGAAGTGAAAGTGCATGTCTAAAATATATAGCACAAATATCCCCTAAATGGGATATCAGGAAGGAAGACCCCTCTGCTCTAAAAACAGATGACTGAAGGTTTGCCTACAACAACTAGTCGAAGAACAAGCCCACTGGAACAATGTGCTCTGGGAGTATTTCAGAAAGCGAGTTTAGCAAAAACGCTCAGTTACTGGTAGTTCCCTGATGGAAACTCTGGGTTTACAGTTTCAAAAAGTCAGTTCAGTGTTACTCGGTGTCAGTTACCACGGAAACATACTCTGAATCTAACCTGCTCGCTAGCAGATTTTATTCAACTAACCCTGAGTTTGTCCTACTCTGTAACTGAAAGCTGCCATCTGAATGTGTCAGGCAAACACCGATTGGATTTTTTTATCATTTCCTGATGAATATATTTGAGCGTTACCGTTTTTCACACAATTTAGTTTTTCTGCACCGAGTAGTTCATTTGATATATTTCAGGGTTTCCAGGTGTGATTGGCTGCATAGATAGCGCTCATATTCCTATCAATGTTTCAATAGGCCAATGATCTAAATACGATCTGGACCACCCTGCTGACACATAAGATGGGTGAGCAGTCAGAGATACAATATGCGACAATCATTTCTAATTGACAGCTTCACGTCCCCAGTGTCATACAAAGACAATATTTTGCTGCTGCTTTGGTATTCCTTATCTTCTTAACTGTCAGTTCATATTTTACATAAAAAGTCATTCATAGTTCTAATTCCACTGTGGAGAAATAGGCGGTCCGAGTCATTTATTTTCTCCTGTTGCCATAATGAATGGTGTTATCTGTGTTACATTGATTAGGGCTTTTCATATCCTTGTGCTCACGCTTAACTCAGGGTTGCTTCAACTCAGAGTTGACTGAACTAATTGTTACCACCTGTTCTGATAACCCAGAGTTGTGGTTTAAAATCAAAGTCTGTTAACCCTGCAGTTGGATTAACCATGTGCACGCCCCTCGTCATCCCACAGATCTGTCCAAGGAGTTGCGGAGCTGCCAACAAGGCAGGGTTAGTGGCAATTGGGAAGGGAGGAGACTACAAATTCACAAAAAAAGAAATGATAGTTCGCCAATGCTTTCTTGCCTCGGGGCCTGGCCAGCTTGCCACCAATGAGATAAACATGAACCAAACATTGTTGTACTTGAGAACAAGTGAATAGAAAACATATCTTGCCACAGGACAATGCCCGAAAACACTCACGCAAATCCACAACACAATTACTGAAAAGAAATAATAAAATAATAGAAGTTATAAAATAGCTGTATGTAAAATAGCAGACCATTACAAAAATGCCTAGATTATTTTTTTCTGCCTAAAGGGTAACACCAGCTAAAAAAGTTGGGAGCGTTCACATTTTCTCTACAAATTAAAATCTAATTTCTGTTTATTTTTGTAATAAGGGACGATTGCAAAGTCTAAAGGTTTTCTTTGTTTTTGAATTAGGTCAACTTTTCAATAGTTACTTGTGTACTGAAGAACTTACAGTTCTGTTTTTATATCTACAAGAACAGAATAGCAGAGCAACCATCATCAAGCTGCTGAGTTACCGGGCGCAGTCAGCCAGGTGCTAACCACAGGCCTTTTTTTTTTTGACACGACAACCAGACAAACACAACTGAGTGGGCAGGTTGTTTCCACTGAAACTGATCCGGTCCCCCCACAATGACCATATGTCAGCCCAGAAGAGGGCCACCCGAAGCGGGGTGCTATGAACGATCTGCCACCTCATTGGCTGCCGCAGGATGCGGGGGACAACCCAGAAAGAACCCACCTATCACCAGGCAGTGACTACACTTTTGACTCCTCTGCTTCTGCAGCCCAGTGTTCTCAGACCTCAGTGGATCATCAGCAGGTCTCCCTAGAAACAACCCTGTTAACATGCCCCCCCATCCACCATCCTGGCCAATCCTTCAGTCCATTTAAACAAGACTTCCCATTCCTTTATGGCTCAGTGCTTTCATTGCCAATCTAGTTATCACCATTCACTGACCGAAGGCCACACATCATCCACACACGGAAGATACAGAGGACACGGTGCACATGCACATGCACGGGGCACTGTAAATGAAGCATTGACACATTAATTTCCTTGATGAACGAGTCATATAAAACACACAGACACAGAAACACACACACTGATACAAACGAACACACACAGACACGGACACACACTTCCAGAGCTGTGTATAGGAGCAGGATGAAGATGCTAAAAAGTGAGCAGGGTATCTACCCTGAGAGAGGAGTCCAGGAAGGGACAGACGTCGATTCAGGCCATCAGCCTCCTCTTCACGGATGTCCCCCGTACTGCAGCTCTTCTTCCCCTGCATGGACTCCTCCAGACGTACCCGCTCCTCCCCTGGAGCCCCTGGAAACCCCCCTGGGACCCCCGGGATCCCGCCCACCCCAGGGTAGTAGTAGTTGATCATCTTTTTGAGGGACAGAGCCTCGTAGGTGGACGCCACTCTCTCCCCCACCACCGAGGCACAGGAGGAGACGAGACTGTTGAGAGCAGAGCTCACTGGTAATGACCCACTGGGGATGAGGTCAGAGGTCAGGGGGTCAAGGCTTTCTGATGGGGGCTGAAATGAAGAAATGGCCTATTAAAAAACACAAACAGCTAACAACTGACTATAGATATACTTTTTCTTTTGCAGAGAATACTTATCATTTAAAAAGATTATAGATTAATAACTTTGAAACCAGAGCAATCACAACGGTTTCTATTTTCTAGAGATAGACTCAATGTCCAGTGAGAGGCATGTTGCAGACAGGGGAAGGAAATATATTTCTCAGCATGTTTCTTTTTTATGTTTTGGAATAAATGGTCAAAAAGTCATGTTCTGATTACTTCTAATATGGGCAAATATCCTTTTGAATTGAATGGTCGGTTCCATTCAAATAAAAAAGGTAAGTTAACAAAAAGCAAAGGAATTCAAATGGATTTGTCCTATTATCACTTATCTAACAGGCCTTTTTTGAAATGCAGAACCTGTGGTCCGACAGGAAAAAAAAAAAAGTCAGTTTGCCACCCAGCAAAAATCACCCTAACCTTGAAACTGGCTCCCCCTAAGGTAATCTTGGCAGCCTCCACACCCATCACAGTGCCAGAACATGTCTTCGGGTGCTCTGTTACAGCCTGTTCATCAGGGTAGGGGGACATTTGAGACTCTGCCTCCCTCACACACGAGGATGCCACAGTAGCAAAGGTGTCAGATCCTGTAGTGGTAACCACTTCCCCATTGTGTGTAACTGTCTCCTCTCCCTCAGGCTGCTCTGTAATGGACGGGTGGGGGCCAGCCTCTGTGACCGGGGCAGAGGTATGTTTGGAGAGGTGGGGCTCCGAAGGGGAGCTCTGGAGCCCTGGTGGAGGAGAACCTTCGGGTCCCACCCTAACCCCCACCAGCAGCTCCACCCCAAGGGGGCAGTAGTGACTGTCTGAGATGATGACATGGTCCTCCTTGTCCGTCATGGTGTACAGCAGCTGGTGGCACCGGCCACACTTGTCTGGAGGGGGTCGGCGTGCCTCCTGAGGGGGTAGACAGCGCACCAACGCCAGGCTGTGGAAGGCCCCGCAGGCCACCTGGAGGACATGCCTGCCCGCCAAGTGCTCCACCCTCTGAGGCTTCCATATGGGAAAGTTGGTGGTGACCAGGCCCAGCTGACATCCGCTTCCCCAGGCCCACACCTCATGATAGGCGGAGAGAGCCAGGGTGTGCTGCTCCCCACATGCCAGCTCCAAGACCTGGACTGTCTGAGCCGGGCTGGTTTCGAGGTCCAAGACAGCGACCGGGGTGGGGTTCGGGACCACGGTGAGGTTGGACAGGCCACACTGGCCATGGGAGTTCTCCCCCCACATATGGACACCTCCGTCCTCGGTCACTGCCCCGCTGTGGAAGCTCCCCGCTGCCACGGTTACAACACACTGACCACTGAGAGCATTCTCCAGGACCGGTTTGAGGGGCTCTGCCTCCAGCACCTGGCACTGTTTCCATGGCAACTCACCAAAGCTGTACACCTGTCCACCTAAGTATAGCACACATACAACATTCAGGCCATTAGACATGGTCTATCAGAAATTATTTCTGGTAGAATATTAAATACAGTTTATAAACCTAGTACATTGTTATTACTTCTATAATAAAACATTATTTCTATTGATCAATAATCTATCCTAAATGTGTTTTATAACTGTCAATGTGTATTATTGCCATTTTAAAAGCTCTGCAGATAGTTACCCTCCACCAGTAGTACTCCATGACGTGTCCCCAGGGCAGCCTGCAGCACAGGCCTGGACAGGCGCACTCGCTCTGGAGTGACACTACAGGAGTAGCCCTTCCAAATGTGGAGCAAACCTCGCTCCCTAGAACTTTCCTCCTCATCAGAGCTATGCAAAACAAACACAGAAAGAGGTCACTCACACCAAACATGAACTCAAACACTTTTTGAGCAGTACAAGAGAAACAATGACAGTATTTAAAGAGAAAGTAAATAAGACATACACAAGATAATCACATTATTGACCATCTACAGTTTAACTAGGAGAGTACATACCTTTTCCTCTGGGGTTCCATCACTGAGATTTGTCCATGTCAATGTAGAGGCATAGTCACTATGGAAATTAAACTAGGATACACCAGTCTATAGTTTGCCCTGTATTAAATAAGGTAAACGATTACACACAAGACAGTTAAGGTAATGGCACACTAGTAGCAGGGTGGTAACAGTACGAGTGACCGTAAACAAGAGCTTGTTGTTGGCAGTAGAAAGCGTTGTTCATTTCATTGTTTACCTGGCAAGAACTGTCAATATTGACGTGGTGCACAGCCACGATCCCTCCACAAACCTCTTGAAGTAGCCAGCAAGATAGCAGCAAATAGGTCATGAATTTGTCCAGCGTGCATCGATGTGTGCCGTAGCTAGCTATCGTTAGAGGATGCTGACGGTTTCAGTATAGAGCCTAGTAGTAAGTTAGCTAGAGATTATGCTAGCTAGCATTATCAAAGAGCAAATAACATTCATTCTAACGTCAAGCTAGCTGCCATATTTATGTGATTAACTCGCCGTCGGAACTGACAATCAGTAGTGATGTAGACTGTAAAGCGATGATTTTCAGTCACCTACCGTTCATTTCACAATGTTTATATAATCAAAAAGTGTGAAACGTAGTGAGCTACAGTGAATAAGTCATGCGGTAGATTAGCTGGCTAGCTACTGTAGCTGTCACTTGTCATGTTGGCTCTTTGTTACTATGTAAGTCTAGCCACAATAAGGATGAGCATCAACACTGGAGTGTGCGCTTTGCTATCAATATAAAGTCCCTGATAGAAAATTATTCAAATGCCTAGAAATAGTAAAAAACTAACATTTTTGTATTAGATAACCGTCAATTTTGCAATTCAATTATATAAATTCAACAACATACGATTGTTAGCATTATAGTATTTAGCAATCAACACAGTTATAGGCGTACAACCTATGGATTGGATACATGTCAGTCAGTATATTCTGTGAAATTCAAAAATGTTAAGCTCTACCCTCAAATTATTTTCCTGTTTAGAGCTCAACACTCAGTCCTGTTCAGTCCTAGCCTCAGTTATCTGCCTGTTAAAGGCATAGATTTTATATTATTACGGTTAAAGGTCACCACTCACGCATAAGATTAGTCCTCTCGTTTCAACCCACCTCTTCCATGGACATGGATGGTAATGTGTGTGAACCTGCAGTAGTCAAAATGCACACCTTCTCACCACTTCCTAAAGCACCAACCCCACACTATTCAAATGGCTAGTGATGTTGAATGATTCTTGGAAAATCTGACAGTCTTAGCTTATTAGATTTGGAACAAATTGTATTACATTTGACAGCCATCAACTCCTAGTTTTCATTTTCACCTACTGCTTTCGCTTGTTTTAGACATGTTGTTTTTACCATGTAAAAAAGTGGTGGCAATACATTAGGAACACAGCCAGGAAAGTACTGTTCATGTTGTTGTCTCTACTGAAAGAACCAATCTGGTATTCATAAGTAGCCTGTTAACACCATCCCTGACTGATCCCTGACAAAACATCCTTTGAAAACACTGCAATCAGGATGTTAGGCAGAACATCTGTTTTCTCAAGAAGCAGGCAGATTCACAAATTCAACAGACTTGTTCTAAAAGCAATGATTTACCACACTAAGTGGATCTGACCATGTCAGAATCTTTGAGCAGATAGGCCTAACCTATTTAAAGTATGCCCTAAAAGTGAAAACGTAATACATTATTTTAACTATTTTTGGTTAAAATAACACATTTTTATCTTTGAATGTGTTTATATAACAACCAGAGATGCCACAAGTTAGTGTAGTAATAGATTACTTTTCTGGGTTGGGCTGAGTTCACAACTCATGGGAAGTCTCTCAGTAAGACTATTGACCAAGTAAAAGAAGTTCTGTCATTTTAGAATGTTTCCCATTGTTCCAATTGAAGGTAAAAAACTGTAAACATTTACAGTGTATTTCCTGTCAAATTACAACCTTTTTTACACTGTAGTCATATTTTAGTTTTTCATAGATCACTGGTTAAATTATGAACTTCATTGACCTGGTCAATAGGGTCTTACTGAGGAACTTCCCAAAAGTTGTGAACTCAGCCCAACCCAGAAAAGTAATCTACTACACTAATTTGTGGCATGATAACAACATTGTTCACCATATCGTGTGAATAGGCCGCTGTGTATTTGTTGCATACGGTAGTTTCAAAATCGGGACCTTTATTTTGAAACGAAAACCCCAAATCCCATTAGGTAATCATTTTGATATTGAACGAGAGCCAACAGTGAGTGCGCACTAGCAGCGAGTAAAGTTAGGGTTTATGCGGTCAATGGTCATTCAGTGTTCCTAGCCAATGCTATTAAATGAAGCATTCCAGGACAATGCAAAGTGAATGTTCTGAATAAGAGAAGGAAACCCTACAATCAACAGTTATAATTTTACATTTTTAAATTTTAAGTTTCTTTTTCAAATTTCAATTTTTTTAATATATATTAGATTTTTAACAAAATCAGGAATTCAATATCTCCTTCAAAAATGTATTTGCAGTGATGATGAAAATGGAATATTCTGAATTGGGGGAGGATACACTACAATCAATAGCTTTTTGTTTTTCTACATCTTTAATAAAGAAAATTATTGAATCTTTTAAATGTAAAAACGTTACACTACAAACTACAAACATGATATATTCTGAATTGCGTTGCCGATGGACATAATCCACAGCTTTTAATTTTTTTAGAATACGAAATATTGAAAAAATGTTTGGACACTCATTGAGCTTTAAATCTTTGATCAATTTTGTTTCTTTAAATTTTGAACAACAAAAAACATGGATCATAGTGTATCCACTCCTGATTTGAAATGTATAATTTTCATTATCATTGCAAAAAGTTTGTAGACACTATTGAGCTTTAAATTTTATATCAAAACTTACTGTTTTAAAGAATATACAATTTTCATAGGCAAAACATACATTTTGTAGGAGCTACTGAGATTAAAATCGTCTATAAAATGTGTGTTCAAAATTACATTTTCAATTGTTTTCAAAATCAAATATGTATAAACAATTCAAAATACAATTCAATATACATTTTCGTTGCTTCAGTGAAGTAGCTTGTCCAGTCTATATTTCAAATACCTACAGATATGGAATTCTGTGTTATGTCAAACTTAAAAGACAGGTATACACAGATGCAGCGTCATATCGAGTAACGGTAATAACGTCATGGCATGGTGTGACTGCATATTGGAGAACACATTATTAGTGTTCATTTTCAGTAGGTTATATGGCATCTCGAACAATTGTTACTCTCTTCTCAGATATAATGTGATTGTTTTTTTCCCTATTGCAAGTGATTTAATTGTCCAAGGCGTGTGTGTAAAATAAGGGAGCTCAACAAAACCTTAAAAGTTTGCATGGAATGTTCCATATTATATTTAGGTCTAACAATAAAGGTAAATAAAAGTCTGGCTCACTTCTGCCCCCATGAGCCCACATCCACAAACACACTAGCGTCTTTCTCAACACAACCTTTCATCACACACCAGCAGCACCAGCTCTCTCCTCCACCGTCAGCGTTTGGGAAGTGCCTGATTGGCTGTTGAATGTTGTCTCAGAGGCATCGGTGACACTGGCAGCTGTAGGAGACAGGATGTGAAGAGGGATATTTGCAATATCATGAGATAGGGATAGAGCTAGAGAGGAATTAAAAGGGAGCAAATAACAAAAGGATTAAAGGAGTGAGAAGGCAAGGGGGCGAAACCCTGTCAGTGCTGCTGGAGCTGTTTACATCTGAGACTGCTGAAGGCGATGTAAGGCATTGAATGAGATGAGAGTGCTGCCGTAGCTGAGTCTACTTTTAAGGATGCCCAGGGGAAAGTGAGGCTCTATAGCCATCCAACAGTGGATCCACAGCATCAACGGACAGGAACCACCGTAATGCAGAACCTACGACATGCGGCCACGGAGGCTTTCCATCGCCTGGGTGAGTATTGCCTAAAACTGCTCTCCTTTCCTCACCAACAGCAGCACGCTGACTGAGGACCGGGGAGGGAACACAGTTCTGCTCATAACCTGTATTTACATCACAGGTCTCTATGGCATTACCTGCCATCACTGCTGCTCTCCTCACTGTGTTCAAGTTTCACTTATTTGTCACTTCTACCTTCTAGATGTAATTCCACGTACAGTGAAAATCTTCTGCCACGACTCAGCAATGCAGTTGAAATAGTAAGAAACAAGATAGAGTTAAAAAAAGAATAAGATATAATATAAGGTTAGGGGTAATAAGATATAATGGTGAAAGCAGAGTACCATCCTATATACAATCTGTACATTGTAAACAATAAACAATACCTCTGAACATACTGTAATGTCTAATGTGTATATCGAGTTACACCAATATGTAATCAATTAAACTTTTACTAAATGATAACGTTCTGAAGTTGCAGTTAAATTATTACTAGTGACGATATATGTCTATATATGAATTAATGAAAATATAATATTTATGAAAGGTACAGTGAAAGATTGAGCAATAACCAATGTCACCTGGGTGTGTCTGGTGGCCCTGAGTGGCCGAAACAGGCAGTGGCTCGGGTGGCTAGCATCAGTGATCTTCTTTGCCTTCCTGCTGGCACTTGATTTTCCAGGGAGGGCAGAGTGGATCCGATGGTAAATTCAGCTGAGCGTCGGACCCTCTGTAGAGCCGTACGGTCAGCCATCTTTGAGTTCCCATACCAGACATTGATGATACATCTTGTTTGTATTCTCGATATTGCCCCTGTAGAAAATGATAAGAGCTCCCAGTCCAGTGACCAGTCCAAATTCTCAGAGATGGTGGACTACTAGGAACTCAAAGTCTGTGATGCATCGCCATGGATGAGGATCACGGGATGTTCTGACTTCCTCACTCTGTAGTTCACAAACAGCTCTTTGGTTTTCTTGACGTTGAGGGAGAGGTTGTTTAGTCCACGCCGCCAGTACATTTACCTCTTCTCTGTAGGCCGATTCATTGTTGTTACTGATCAGGCCTAAAACTGTTGTGTTGTCAGTGAACTTGATCCTGTTGGAGCAGCGGGAGGATACACAGCTGTGGGTGTACAGGCAGTACAGGAGTGGGCTGAGTACACAGCCCTGTGGTGCGCCTGTGTTGAGGATCCTTGTAGATGAGGTGTTGTTGCCTACCTTCACCACCTGGGGGCATCCAGAGAGGAAGTCCGGCATCCTTTTGAAGTTGAGGGGTTGTTCTTCCATGGAGGCCCTAGTGTATGCAGGTTTTCACTTTTACCTTGTACCAGGCTGATGGAGTAGCTCACTAATTGGTTAGTATCTCCTCTCACCTGGCAGTCTAGGTCCTAATTTGGCTCTGATTGAAGGGAAAGACCAAAAACCAGCATACACTAGGCCCTCCATGGAAGGGTTTGGACACCCCTGGCCTAAGACCATGAGCTTTGTGATGATTAGGGAGGGTACAATGTTGTTGAAAGCCAAGTTGTAGTCAATGGCATGCTCACTTATGTATTCCTTTTCTGCAGGTGGGTAAGACGGTATGCATCGTGGCTGCGATGGCATCGACTGTGAATCTGATAGGGCGATAGGCATATTGAAAAGTGTCCAGTGTATCGGAAAGACCATATAATCTTTGACTAGCCTTTCAAAGCACTTCATGATGACAGAGGTTAGTGCTACGGAATGGTAGTCGCTTAGCTCTGTCACATTCCATTTTTTGGGAACGGGGAGGATTGTGGATTTCTTTAAGCAGAGTGGAATGACGGCTGCAATGAGCCACGTTTTACTGAAAGTGTTGTAAATATATAAAAAAATATAAAAGTACTCTGTATAAGTGTTACCTATCAGAGAATACATATATAATATATTTTTTGAGTAACCATTTGAGGTTGGATTATTCAAGTGATACATTACACCGGTTCTATGTTACTCCTAAATGGAGCCTGCACTGAATCATTTGTAAAGGACTCTATATTCCCTAGGCAGGATTATGATACTTTGTTTTTTGGGGAGAAAATGTGAAGTGTATTTCTATAGATTACTTATCTACTGTATGCAGCTAGCACACTCTATGGTGTTTTGACACAGGTGCCTACGATCACACCTGATTTGTGTTATCTATTTAAGACGTGTTTTCTGATGAAATATGTTCTAAATTCTGATGAAGGTCAGCTGACCAAAAGCTTTAATATTACATTTATTTTGAATTGAAGTGTACGGGGTCTTTCCTTCCCTTAGACCTGTTTCATTTGTCTCCTGCACCTTAACATTTGGCAGGTGTGAACATATATTTACAAGGCCTAGTGGCGGGACCTGTTAAAGACCTTGGTGAATTCCTCTGATAATTGGTCAGCACACACTCTCAGGAAAATGCTGGAGATGCCATCTAGCCCAGCAGCCTTATGGGGGTTAACACGTTTGAATGACTTATGTACATCCTGCATTTTGACAGGGTGGGGCCCATTAAACACACCAGTAGGTTGTTCAGTCCTGCATCTCAAAACATGAGAAAAATTAGTTTATCATCTGGTAGGGTACTCTGCAATTGTGTTTAACCCCTGACACTTCCTTCTTGTGTCCTGAAGTAGCCCTAAACCTTTTTTCTGTATTTCCGCTTTGCCGCTTTAATTACACTTTTTTTATGCTACATGCTGCTCATATCACCAATTTCCTTGCAATTCCTGGTATGTATGAAACGTACAGGGACATTAGACCATAACTATTTTCACACAAACTACAGATAATGACTTCCAGGGTAATGAGTTCCAGGGTATGTAGGAACCTTTTATAACCAGACTGGTACAGTGTTTTGTAACATCATGTTACCATGTTCCAACCAGATTGTCAGTATTTTGTAGCTAATAATGTTGCCATGTTCCAACCAGATTGTCAGTATTTTGTAGCTAATAATGTTGCCATGTTCCAACCAGATTGTCAGTATTTTGTAGCTAATAATGTTGCCATGTTCCAACCAGATTGTCAGTATTTTGTAGCTAATAATGTTGCCATGTTCCAACCAGCTTGTCAGTATTTTGTAGCTAATAATGTTGCCATGTTCCA
>JACXGM010018402.1:0-19064 GCA_016801145.1 Umbra pygmaea | reverse complement strand
AGTGTATTCTGGGTACCCCTTGGTTTTAAGTAAGCTCTCGAAAATGCTTAGTTTTAAGGGGTATGCACCCCTTCCCCTTAGCCCTACCCCTAGATCAAAATGAGAATTGGGATAGCCCTTACTCTCACATGAACGCGCAAAACTAAGGGGAAGGGGTAAGGGGAAGGGCTAAGACAGAGAAATGGGATTCACCCTTAGTCTCTATGCCACACTCCTGTTGAAGAAAAAATGATTACAATCAGTAATATATGTACCCATTACAGGTTTAATGTGAACAAGTGAAATAAATGAAAGTAGTTGCGAATAGTGTCTGATTTATTTAACACCAAAAACATTCTTTGGTCACGCGCTGCATTCGAACCCGGAGCGTATGGTTGAAAGACTAGATCAATATCATCACCGCCATCAAGCTGTGTGAATTGTTCATGTCTTCGGTGGTGTTTAACTGTTTATTATTAATTGGTAAAACTGGAAATGTATTTTAAATATACAATAGGCAGTTTAGATGGGACATTTATATTGTAGGACAATAGTTTAATGACTAAAGTGCTACAAATAATACATTTTAACTTCAGAACGTAGTTGTTTTAATGATAAAGTTACAGTAACATGCCGTTTTTGGCAGTTTATATGGATGAATGGAGATTGGAGATGCAAGGCTATATTTAAATTAGGAAATTTGTTCTACTGTATAATAATACAATTAAATGTGTTTAATAGCAGGCAGTCTGTCTCAAAAGACAATATCCCTACTGTAGGAGGAATTAGAACTGCAAACTCACGCATCAATGGTAAAATGACAACCATTATGAGCATTGTATCCAGACTAAAATGGAGGGGCCTAAAATATAGTTTTGCAATTACAAAAGTCGCGGACTGTTAGTAGTGTGTATTTCAATGGAAAATCTTGTTCTCTAGCTTGGTAGCGCTACTAAACAATTTTGTTTGGATCAAACTGAAGGAATTATAGCTTGGGATATCGTTTGTCAGATTTAGCCAACTTAAAACATGTGAATCTGTGGCAGAAAGTCTCTGGTTTAGAGGTGATGGTGCTTTTTGTTCAGACACACACAGTTTTCTGTGGTATTGTGCTCATTTTCATGTTGAAGTGAACTGAAAATATGTACCTGCTGTGGTTCAGCAGGTGTCTCTTTTGTATTGACTCTTGCCTGGTCTGGGGATGAAATTCGGGGGTCTGGGGATGAAATTCGGGGGTCTGGGGATGAAATTCGGGAATCTGGGGATGAATTTCGGGAATCTGGGGATGAATTTCGGGAATCTGATGTGAAAAGTGCTTGGATTTTAAAAAAAGTGCTTGAAACTGCTTGAAATTATTGCATTGTTTTCATAATTAGCTATCTTACTGAATAGTTCACTGTTTAGATAAAATAAGCCTAATTACTTTTGCCTTTTGCATAAAATGAAAACAGCTCCACATGGGTCTCTATGCTTATGGCTCTAGTGTGATCTGCCAGTCTTGTTTGATGTGCGCCCTCTCTGAACAAATTTTTATTTTGTTTATTAAAAAGGACCAAATCCTTTAGTAGCCTTCTGTAAAGTCTACAAAAAGGATGTGCAGCTTTTCATCATGGGAGAGTCTGTGCTTTTGAGCCATGTGAATGGTAAGCTGTAGGGATTTTTCAATTAGGTCAATACAATTTTTTTAAGATAGCTGGCAAATTTGCAATGCTAATGTTAGTAGTTTTTGCAAGAGTGCAAAGTGAGCTTGCGCTAGATTGAAATCTTCCATTTCAGTGATGGGGAACGTTCGTTGCTCACTTTCTGTATACGATTCACCGGTAATCCCAATTTGAAAAGCCTTTTTATTTTTCAGCCTACTAAAATAACCAATGTGAAGAATGTCGAGAATATGATGTACTGCTTCCCAACACACAAAAACATTCTATTTTAGGTATTCTATTAATCAACATTAATAATTATATAGAGCAATAATCTACAATAATGATTTTCTCATAATACTGCAGCAGTACCTTATAATTAATTATTTCATTATTTAAAAATAATGTTTTTTCCTTAATTTTCACCCTTTTGTAGAACGCAATGTTTTTTTTTTAATAGCACTATCTAATTTAATGTAATAAAGTATGTATATCTACGTAAACATAGAATTTACCACAGTTGTAAGGTGCTAGAAAAGCTTGAAATTGTAACTTGAAAATGCTTGAAAAGTGCTTGTCAACCTGCCACCTTAAGCTCAACCTTGACCAGACAGAGCTTCTCCAAGGGAAGGCCAAGTCATGTCCTTCAGAATTGACAATTCCCAAATTGCAATGAGGCTTTGTGTGATCTTTGACAATGCCCTGTCAGTCTTCAGAAACATCCATGCTCTTGCAGATTCATGCTCTACATCATTCATAGTGCAATCACACAGGATGCGGAAGCGGTACTATGTTGATAGGGTTCCCTATCCCATCAAACCCTTAGACATATCCAGAATGCTTTGACTTGCCCAATGTTCATACTTCCGAAGTTCTCTCATGTCAGCCACCTCCTTTGTTAATTGCTAATGGAGCAACAAAGGGGAAATCCTGTCCCTCCCTTCTGTAAGTGCATACACCTTTTGGCCCTATTTAGGTTCTTCATTCTGTCGGTGCGTAAACACTGTGGCTCTACTCGGGCTCTTCTTTCTGCCTCATCTGGGTTCTTGGCCATCCCACCGTTTGGATGTCAGCTCTCGCTCTGCCCAGTCAAATTTCTTACGATACGAAACACTTTATTGTTCCCAGGGGGGAAATTCGTTTTGGGCACTATGCTGCATACATTACAGGCTATAAATGGTGGCCTACAGACAGATTTGAAAATACCAGTCAATTATTAAGAAAGTAAAGAATATTGATCAATAAATGTAGCCGATACGGGGGCAACATGTGGTTGATAAGATCATTGCTAAAACATATTACTAGTTGCTAACATTGAACGTGGTTACATATTGCACGGACCCTCTATTGCCCTCCTAACAGCATTACACTTGAACAACTTATTGCACCTAATGTTTTAAGTCTTTAACAAATTTGTGTTAAGAAGGCTGATGGAACAGGGCACAAATGAATTTTTGAAATGGTTAAGTCTGCATGTCGGCACCCTGTATCTTCTGCCTGATGGTATAAGCTCGTACTCAAAGTGAGTACGAGCTTCTCTTCTCTGTCCTTTCAGCCCAATGTTAAAACCAGCTTTCCTACCTCAGGAAAGAGTATCTAAGTAAGTCCACAACCACCCCACCGTTGCCTTTTTGAAATATCCCTCTTTTTTTTTTTATGTATGAGCATAGAGTAAGTTTCTTTGGGTAAGCGGTGTCTGCTAAATTGTTTGTTCATTATAAATAATAGAAATTGTGTAGGTTTTGGCAAGTACTTTCTGGTTAGGCCAGCAGAGTGATGTGAAGCAGAACGGTTTGGGGAGATGTTCTTCAGAGCACAATCATTGATCTTCAAATCTTTCTTCACTGAAATGACACAGGATTAAATTACCTCTAATCACTGATTTAAAATACGCTTTGTGTTCAGAGCTCATGCTAGATCCATGACTTAAGGCAACTTCCCACCTGAGGTAATAAGTCAAGCTGTACCAGAGGTGCTTTCCGTCGTTTGGATGTTTATGACTTGGTCTGTAATGAACAGTTATGGATCACTCTGGCCCGTGGAGCCTTATTGATTCGAACGTAAATAGGCCTGTGAGCCGTCTGTCGTTAATTGAAATCATAGTCAGTGATTAATGGGAAGTTATAAAAGGAGTATTGATCTGTGTGTGCATGTTTGCATGTGTGAGTCTGCCTTGTAAACACTAGCTGTTTTCAGTGATGGCATACATAAATAATAGCTTGCAAACAGATGCTGCTTGCTGTAATTTGATTTGTCCCATTTTGTGGGTCATTTGATGTAGCTAACATTAATGTTTGGTCTTATCCTGTCTGATAAGTGTCTGACTGAAAGTTTCATCCAATTTTATTTCTGTTGCTGAGCTAGAATACACAATTGACACTGTCATACTGACAAATAATATGAAGTTGTTTCCATATTTAAAGGTTTAATTCAGGTATTGGCTTGACTACTTTATGGATTAACCTGTTTGTTTACCAGGCAGCTCTAATGGTCTTGTCTTCCAAGGTGACAGTTGTGTTTGGTATTCTGTGGTGTGTGCGGTGGTTTGGTGTGTGGGGTGTTTGTATGTTTTCAGAGGCGAAGCAGGTTGGTTCGTAATTGTGTGTGTGTGGATGTGTGTTTTCAGGTGACATTTGTTGGTTGTTAATGGCTGGGTGTGTGTGTGTGATTGGGTTGACTGCATGGTGATGAATGTTGCTGTTGGTGCGTTTTGTTTCTCAGCAGGTCGAGCTGTCTGTCTGCAGCTGCAGTCCCACCATCACTGGACTGATGAATGGCCATCACCTCTTCCTTGACACAGTCACACAGCACCTGCCAACCGCAGCATTGTGTTCATGTGTCTGCTTAACGTCGCTGCTGTTAACGCTACACTTTATTGTCAAGGCTGGGACAGTGTTGTCGCACGTGACTGGCACCACCTTTGTTGTGTGCATTCATTTCATGTTAAGATTTGATGTGGCCCATCAAGTAAGAAATCAACATTTCCTGGCACGCCGCTTGTAGCCAGAATAATCTATCAGTGTCCCGTCGTGAGATAAGAAGGCAGTGTGTTGGCGCTGCGTGTCACATTGTGAGGGCAACAAAGTTTGCCAATGCTTTAGGTTAAGTAAAGCATTGCATACATCTATCATCGCATTTCTGGCAAAAACACAAACAGAGGCCGTTGTATCTGAAATTAAACTGCTGGTTAGTGGAAGTAACAGAGCTCAGCTCCTTCTACGTCTCACATTGACCCTACGTACTGGAGCTCAGCTCCTGAAAAATGTTACCCCTGGTTGGGGCAGATGTTGTTATTTTCTGGTTTGTTTTTAATTTCAGGCAATTCCATTGTAGATCAGTAGGAGCAGTAAACACATTCGATGATCTGTCTGGTTTTTGAAGGTTATTGTGTGTGTGTCTGGTGGCAGAGCTTGGGGTTCTTACCACAGTGAAACACAGGAATGGAAGAGAACACTCAATAAAATGCTGTGGATTATACTTTCAAGGTCAGCATTGTTTCATCAGGCATTTAAGGAACATGACTTTTCACTACCATCCATTTGCCTGTTCATCTATTGGTTTTTTACTTTTATTTCTTGAGAAAAGTGCACTTACTGTTACTGGGTACCATCACACCAAGTAAAGGTGTCAGAATGATGTTGAGTTTCTTTGTTTTCTGTGATGGCCAGATTGAAATGTCATCCAGTGCCAACAGGTGAACAGTATGATGGTGCATTAAGAAGACATCACCAAGCCTTTTAATCTGTTTGTCATGTGGGTGGTTGTCTGAAATCTCAATAGTCTATAGAAGCTATACAGATGACGAAGGACTCGACTGGGCTGTCAAAAAGAGGATGCAATTTGTCACAATGGATTACCAGTAGCTGCATGGCTGCTGAGTTATCTGTACGGGGAGACTGAACATGTAGCGCAACGTGAATCAGCTGAGATTCAGACTGGATTCTGGCAAGATGACCTAAACTCTGGGAGGTAAACTCTGTGATGTGGACGTTCCTAATGAGATAAGATAAGTTCAATGAGTCAACATGTATTAAGTCATTCTACAGCACATTACAAGCAGCTGGTAAATGCAAGGAAAAAAAAGTTTTTTGGTTTGCAGAGAAGTTATGTGGTGGTCTGCCCTACTTTTACTATATGAAGATTGGTGAAGGGAATATTGATGTTGTGCTAAGATGTATTGCAAAAGGGTCTGTTAGTGAAACAAGTTTCCCTGGAGGTGAATGAGAGCTCAGAGAGGCATCAGCAACCCTGGAGCACAGAAAGATCCAGGGTGACGTGTTCAAAGGGAATAAGCCGGAGCATCAGCACACCTGCTGGGTTGCATCATGAAGTGTGAGAGTGCCCGGTGAGAAAGGTGCTGTGCTCTGATCTACAACGAGTTGTGGATGATGTGGGTTTTGATACAGTCAAACAAAGATTGATTCAAGAAAACACTCAAAGCATTGCACATCATTATTAGTCAATTTAATTATCTTTCACAATAACTACTATTTGCTAGGTGTTTACTGCTACTTTACCAGGCAAATATACAAAGTACACATTATTTACAGCAATGACCTGGGAAGAATCAGACAAATGACCTGCCGTGTCCAGGGACGGAAACAGTTTTTCCCCCACATTGTTTCCTCAGGGATCGGAACCAATGACATTTAGTTTATTGGCTCTGGCCCACAATGCTTTACTGCCTGTGTTATAGTCTGAGGCACATTTCAAAAACAAGCCTAACTTGATTCTATTCACTTTCCTATTGATTTATAGACTCATTTTTTATGTTTGTATTTCATAAACCAAATTGTCATGGTGCAATTTTGCTGTTAATCGGCGTCTGAGTTATTGCACTGCAGAATTAACATTCTGTTCCATCTAGTTCTTTTCAAACTTGGTTGATTCAACAGGAAAATTCTGCTTTAGAGCATAATGAACCTTTTCATGATGACAATAACACCAATCAGTATTATGCAGGTGTATAGCCACCTTTAGGAAGCCTTGGTGATTGGTTTTGGATGGAAACAGGCAGCAGCAGCAGCTAAACACACCCAGCACACGTTTTCTTTTCTTCATTGTAATACTCCATAGAAACCTGTTCTTTACATAAAGCTTTTCACAGCAGGAAGAGTAGGAAGAAGCTGGTTGAAATGATCTTTCAGTGCACCTGTTCCTTATTTTGCTCCTTTATTCTTATTTTCTCTCATCTTTTCCAGGCCCTCTGAATTCTCTTTCTGTCTCTCTCGTTCCCTCATTCTCTGTCCCTTGCACACTATGCCTGGGCACAGTTCTGGCAGATGGTAAAAAGCTGTCCTGAGGAAAGCTTTGTAAAATGCCCAACTTTAAGATTCAGAACAAGGCGAGCCTTGATAGGTAACAACAGCCATTCTGACAGCAGGGGTGCCGCATCGGCAACAAGCCTCCTTCTAGCAACGAAACAGTCTGGGGATGAATTCTGCCTCTCCTACCCTCGCTCTTCATTTGGTCTTCTGTCAATCGATGGAGTTTTGAAAGTACTCTGTGCCACTTTGTAAGCCCTTAAGTGAAGCAGAGCTGGAAAGGGCATAACTTGCTCGGTGGGATCTGTAGATTTCCAGGAGACCTCCGGCTGTCTGATTAGTCATGTCTGAGCTTAAGGATGAGTAATGGAGCAGGCTAACCTCACCTTACAATAAGTATAAGTCTGGGTTGCTACAAACTAAAAACAGTCAAGTTGACATGTTGTTTCCCACAAGAGGTCTGATCAACATTATTAACTGAGGTTGATCATGAGTGCTAGAAATGATATTTACTTTTCCCCACAAGTCCAGAGTATCTTAATATTTAACCGAATACATGAAAAAATAATGGAGGTATAGCTAGGTTACTCCAATGCTTAGTGGCAGTTCCTGGAATTTTCACACAGGTACAGTTCTTTTTTTAAACTCTGTTAAACTCTCACAACACCACTCAAGCAGAGCATCAAACTCTATTCGATGTGGGAAAGGGGCAGACATAACAAAATAATTGCTACACTTACCTTGACCTCACAGCCACTGAATCATAGATTTCACTCCCTGTTCATCAGAGCGGCATTGAGGCAACAGCCTCTTTGGACCCCGAATGAACTGTCTGGCTTTTACAGGGCCAATGCTATTGCAACGATGTGGTTTGTATTCAGAGGGAGGGGCCAATGCTATGGCCAACAATGTGGTTTGTATTCAGAGGGAGGGGCCAATGCTATGGCCAATGTTGTGGTTTGTATTCAGAGGGAAGGGCCAATGCTATGGCCAATGATGTGGTTTGTAATCAGGAGGTTCCAGTGTAGTCATGGCCAACAATGTGGTTTGTATTCAGAGGGAGGGGCCAATGCTATGGCCAACAATGTGGTTTGTAATCAGGAGGTTTCAGTGTAGTCATGGCCAACAATGTGGTTTGTATTCAGAGGGAGGGGCCAATGCTATGGCCAACAATGTGGTTTGTATTCAGAGGGAGGGGCCAGTGTAGTCATGGCCAACGATGTGGTTTGTATTCAGAGGGAGGGGCCAGAGTAGTTGTGGCCAACCCAGTAGTGGTAGGGAGCCCAGTTTAAATTAGTTTACTGATTTGCTGAGGAATTGCATCTTGACAATAGTGAATGTCATGTCTTTGTTCTCTTCACTTACATAAGGGACTTATCATGAGGTTGGAATGTACAACCTAGAACCATTTAGAAACCTTGGCCAGACAAAGTTCTCAAAGTCTATTACATAAACATTGAAGTATTACATTTTTATTAGATTCATGCACACACAAGTCATATCAACAAATTATGTTGGCCCAACTGGAAAAAGGTATGAACAGGTGTGTAAAAAGACAAACATGAATGTAAAAGGAAAAAAGCTCTTGACACTTTTAACCCGGTTAAAAAAGTAAACCAGGCACCAAAACTCAGTGACAGGGCAAGTGGTTGATGTTCAGAGAAGCCATCAAGGCCCAGCCAGAACGGTTGAAGCCATCAATGCAGTTAGTGAACTATTAACCTGGTGCTCCACAAAACTGGGCTAAATGGAAAAATTGCAAAAGGTTCTCTGATCAGTTTAGACTAACATTTTTGGTCAGACCAGGTTCAGCCATGTGAAGAAACATGTGGCTCTTGGTACCTTCAGACCTTCAGAAGGCTATGACAGAGTAAAGGCATAAAGCAATACAGGGGTTTTCTACACTAATGGTCAAAGGTTTTAGATCACCCAGGGATCTTCATGCTATTTTCCACTGTGTAACATCACCTTTTCTTTTATTAACACTAATTTAAGCATTTGGGCGCTAAAGACACCAGATGGTTAAGTTAAGCAAGTGGAATTTTTCCGCATTCATCCTTTATGCATGTCTTCAGCTGCACAAATGTACAGGGCCTTCATTGCTATATAATGCACCACATTTTTTCAATCGAAGCCAGGTCAGGACTGCAGTCAGGCCATGCAAGCACTCACACTCACTGCTTACAAAGCCATGCGCTTGTAATCCTGGAAGATTGTGATTTGATGTTGTCCTGCTGGGAAATGGATGTCCCTGGAAAAGGTGACATCTGGATGGCAACATATGTTGCTTTAAAATGTGTACATATACTTGCTGTTTTAATGGTGCCTTAACAGATGTACAAGTTACCCATGCCATGTGCACTGACACAACTGATGCTGATAACCGCTTGGATGGTCCTTTTCCTCTTTTGCCTGGAGAACACAATGGCTGTTTTGTCCAAAAACTATTTAAGATGTTGACTTGTCGGACCATAAAACACGATTCCAACGTGCTACTGTCCATCTCAGTTGAGACCGAGCCCAGAGAACTCAGCAGTGCTTCTGGTGAGTGTTGATGTATGGCTTCTGCTTTGCATTGGAAAGCCTCAACTTGCATACCAACGTATTTCAGAGCCCATGTCAGGATATCCATTACAGCCTCATGACGGGTCTGAGGGGTCTGAGATCACGTGCATTCAAAAGTGGTTTTCAACTTTACCCTTTACGCACCGATATTTGACCAGATTCCTTGACCCTTAATTACATTATGCACTGTAGGTTTTCCATACTGTCCCAACAATTTCGGAGTTGGGGTTGTACATATCCAAGAAATTACCATGTTGCAGATGTTTCACTTTTTGAAATTACTGATTCATAATTAATTATTAATTAAAAGCAACGCCACATTTTCATCACCCATTAATTCAGTGTCCTAATGATGAAACCTTTAGCTCATCCATAATTAGTCGTGTTTTGACTTTAGTTTATAAAGAATCTAATGCCACCTTGGTGAATTAATGTAGCAATTTCTTCAAAACAAATTTAAATACCTGGGTGTAATTTAAATACCTGGGTGTAATTTAAATACCTGGGTGTAATTTAAATACCTGGGTGTAATTTAAATACCTGGGTGTAATTTTAATACCTTTGTGTAAAATGCTTGACTGTAGGGTGTGTGCTGTACTCCGTTACTATCCATAGCGAGTTTCAAATCACACCTTTATGCAATGACGTTATGTAAGTCCATATTTTCATGGGATAGAATGGGTTGTGTTCCCCTCAGCAAACACGTCATCCAATCTCCAGCTCTTCTCTAGCTCTTGGTAATTAATAGATTGCCTCTAGCCATTCCTCTGTCCATCCAGATGTTGATGCTGACAGTGCTTGGCCTTTAGATGGATAGATAGCTGATGTAATTCTAAAGGTCAGAGGTAGGTGTTATCAGTAAAGGCTTGTTTCTGGCAGCACTCAGCCTCAGTGTGTTGTGTGTTGGCACCTAGTTGATTTGAAAATTCAAACCCTGTCAGACCTGTTGCTCACAAGTGGAATTAGTCTTTGAAATAGGCCAGTGTGTGCAGGGTGACACAAACCCATTGAGTACTTGAGTCCTTGTTTTCTTTTCATCTACAACGTGAAGTGAAGTGTAATCCATCCCTTTTGTATTGTCATTTGTGTCCCCATCAGGCATTAGGTAATTTGTGTCTCTTCACTGTATTGGTGTTGTAGAGAGTATCACTGTTCCATTTAACAATTTTCTGTCTCTGTTTTATTGATTTTATTCTGGGCTTTTCTTTTGTGTGTCTGTGAGTGTATTCTTTTTTCTTTTTTTCAGGGAGAAAGAGAGGGAAGAACACCCCGAAGTTGAGTTCGGTGAGACCTGGCTTTTCTTTGGATGTCGCCATAGAGATAAAGACTTTCTGTTTAGGTAAGTACTATTTTGAAAAATGTTTAATCTTTCCAACACAGCACTCAATTCCCTATGTATTTCGCCACATTTGCCCAGGGCCTTCATCAAACATAGGGTCAAATACAGGAAAGAGCATGCAATTTCTTTGGACCTTGGACTTTTCAACCAGTGAGAGTGTAGATCATCATGTAAACAAACGACCTACCTGGAGGCTATTCATTTCTACTGTCGTCATTGTTTCCTGGAACTTTTCACACCCTGTGTCCTCGACAGCAGTGGCATGATTGAGCAGGCGGTGAGATTAAAGTGGTCCTTGGAAAGATGCTGGACATTTGAAACAAGGCAGTGTGTAACATTATTAGCTCTGGCCTGGCCAAGGATGTGACTCACCAACTATATGAGCTAAGGGTACATTGGCACAAAGGGTTTGGAAGCTAATATCTAGAATGGAGGCAGCGCTACGAGAGATCAGTTTACATTCCACAACCTGTACCTTAACCTTTACATTTCAGTTAGCAGTGAATATTCCACAAGAGGGACTGGCACTTGTCAATGAACATTTCATGTTAAAATGAGATTAGGCTATAGTACTACCATTAAACATATTATAACTATGCAAATATGTTTTACCAAACTGTATGTTAACAATATGGCATGTGAGGTAGTGCTGTATACAGAATGACATGGTTAAATGTCATTGTTCACCAGTCTACTGTTTTACAAAATACAGTGCTCTCATTAAATATTGAGAGATTACAGTGTATATTTCTAATTTTGCTGTACACTCAAAGCAAATGCCTAAGAAAATATGATTCAAAGATTAATCTGACGCAAAAGTAGACTGAAAATTCTCTCAAGGCTCTGGTAATCCCTGTTGCACGTGCACCTTTTCCTTTCACACTTTTCCTTTCCAGTCAAACTTTCCATGAGTATGCTTTGATACAGCGCTCTGTGAACGGCCAGCCCTTTCAGCAATGACCTTCTGTGTCTTACCCTCCTTGTGGAGGGTTTCAATGAGTGTCTTCTGAACATCTGTGAAGTCAACGGTCTTCCCCGTTGTGGTTGTGTGTACTGAACCAGACTGAGAGATTAAAAGCTCAGGAAACTATTTTCAGGTTGACATTTCTGTATTATAAATATATTTTTTATTTATTTATTTATTTAGTTGATTTTTTCCCAAATTCTCCCCTCACAATTTCCTCTAAAACTGTTTTCTTGGCATCTCCCTACACAGAACTGTGGGACGGTGAAGGGCACGCACATGGCTCATCCATCCATATGTTGCCGTAGTCGCAGATACTTTTTGCACTATGAGTCTAACACGGAAGCCTTTATTTGGATCATGCACGGGGTGATTCCATTCACAAACTATACTTGCACGGTTGAACCCACGCGGACCCCAATTAAATCTTTAATGTTTTGATCTACTTGATTTTTTATTTCCATGAGCTGTAATCTGTAATCATCAAGATTGAAACAAAAAAGCCTTGCAACATTTTACTTTGTTTAATGAATCTAGAATATATTATGTTTTTTAATTGAATTACGGTGTGAAATAAAACTTCCATGATATTCAATTTTTTAGATGCACCTGTACATAAGGGACATATCATGAGGTTGGAATGCTCAACATTGAACCATTTAGAAAACATTTAGAAGCAAGAGTAGACTGAAAATGGCTGCAGTTAAGGCTTGGAAAAGCATCTCAAAGGATTAAGAGTTTGGTGTTGTCAGGTTTATTGTCCATTCACTTTATTGTCCATCCACCAGACTTTCTAAAATGGCCTTGACAATTATATTAATACCCTTTAGAAGTTATATAAAAATTCTGTATCACAGGTGTCTTCAATTGCACAATCTGCCATTCAAACAGTTTAAATGAAGAACTGTACTCACTCTGCTGTATCACTGAGTCACTGTGTGTATCACACCGAACATTGAAAAGATGAAGAAAACCATAGAGTTGTCTGAAGAGGTTAATAGCGAAGCATGGTCTATGTGAAGTCTATGAGACTGTCACTAAAGAGCTTAACGTTCCTGTGAGCACTGTTGCCAATATAATAAAGATGTTTAAGGTAGGGCTGGCCGATAAATCAATATACATTTTTATCATGATAAAAAATATGATAGCGATGATAAACATATGTAATGTATTTTTGATATTCCTTTTTTGTAGTTAAATGTTCCACAAACTACAACATTGCAAACTTGCGTATAATACAAACAGCCAATCAAACAACAGCAGCCAACGACACTGCAGGCACCACTAACAGCCTGTGTTGAATAAACGGTTGAAAGATGAGTCTGATTGATAGCGAAAGCAATTTGAATGAAGAACATGTAGAAGTTGACTGAAAAAGGAAGATATTCATTCTGTGCCAAACATGTCGGCGAGTTATGCAGAGCAAGTAAGGCAACACATCCTTTCCGCTGCAATCATTTTACCGTGGCACAGCAAAACCAACAGCAGATAAACACAAATTCTGACATTAACATTATTATTTGATACATGAATTGCATTTGCTTGCCACTTTGGTAATCTGTCTTTTTTGAAACTATTCTTAAGGTTATTCAGCTTGTGGTGCCAGCATGCGCGAGAAACCGAGCACACTGTCCAATTAATCTGGACATGAATAGAAGCGATGCAGCTCATGTCAAAGTGAAGTCACACTTCAGAGCAGTGTTGTATTCAAGTCACCAACTGTCGAGTCCGAGTCGAGTCTCGAGTCCCCAGTGATCGAGTCTGAGTCCAAGTCCAAGTCACTAAAGAAGGGTCTGAGTCGGGTCAACATTACAAGCATTCGAGCTCGACTCTGGCACCTTTAAAGAGCTGAAATATAAATCAACGAAGGTCTACATTAAACGAAAATTACACCACTTTAACCATTCCAAAGGGAGTTTATATCCATTTTTCTGCCACATCGCAGATCACATATTTTCCTCATTTTGTGCAGCCCTGACAGTAATACAACAGTGACCTAATATATTTATATATTTCAATCAATCAATCCAGCTTAATGTTACTACAATGTGCTACGTTGACAAGTAGCTCATACGTTTTTCTAATGTGAACATGTAGTAGTGGCGTCTGGTCATTAGGGGCAGATGGCAGCCCCACCTGACCTGTTGTCAACAGTAAGAAATGCAAACAAATTATTTTTTATTTTTAATTCTCGAAGATTATTATCTGCTAAAATGTGTTATCTATGAATATAGCATCTTCCTAAAATGTGTTCTATGAATATAGCATCTTCCTCCTAAATTGCATATAATTTGTGTTAGTTTTTGTCATGTTTATTGGTCCCTCCCTCCATGCTGATTCACACTGCATTCACCAAATTAGTGTTCACCGTATGCTTATGTGGGGCTAGCACCTCTCTCACAATGCAATGTCTATTGGACGTTGGAAAGTATTAATATGCATGCTGAGAGTGTCAGTGTGTTCAAAGTAGATCACACAAATTTGAGGCCAAATGGGGAATGATGTAAATTGTACAATTGCCCTCCACTCTATCACGCACACATTCTCTGTCTCTCGCACAAACACTCACACACTCACACACTCACACACTCACACACTCACTCACTCACTCACTCCCTCTTTCTCTGTCTCTTCATCTGTGTTGTACATTTCTGCAGTTTGTCTACGTCTTAAAAAACCCACATCAGTAGCAAGAGCTGGTATTGTAGTATTACTGGTATGTTGTTTTATTTAAATGGTTGGTGCCCCACCATGCACTAGTTGCATATATCAATTCCTTTGTTACGAGAGTAGTTACAGTTAGAGCGAGAATGGTAGTTGATTAATTGAGTGACGTCAGTAAGTGTGTTGTCAAGCAAGGAGAGTGAGCGGTAGCGCTGTCCGACTGAGAAGCGTATGAGTGGCTGTGAGGAAACGGCGATAGGAAAAATAGATCACAAAGACGATATAAAGTGAGTTAACAATAAAACAACAAGCTTCTCAAGACATTGTAGCTTCATTTGTTGTTACACCAGGCATCGAGGTCTTCCCAGCTGTTTCCCGGCCAGACTTTGAGCCCGAAACGGGAGAAATATAATATCTTACAGTATATAACATTTGTATAACCTATTACACACATAAAAGTAGAAAGTAGTCAGAAACTTCATCCACCGCCCGAGTCCCTTTTCATGAATGCTCGAGTCCAAGTCCAAGTTATCAGTGGCGCCAGTGCTCGAAGTAGGGCGATACTCACGTACCGGCACCTCTACATTTTATTCTTAAGCGTACCGGCACTTTTTCTTGCGTACAGTACCGATGCCTCTCGCATGTAGCTAGTGAGAAAGCGTCAGTGTCAGAGAGATTGGTAATGATCCTCCTAACGTTACATAAACTACACTACCCAGAGGGCACTACGTGACTTACTTCACATCTCTTGACGAATCACGTCAACGTAAGCAGTTAGAAAATGCTGTCGCCTGACCGTAACATATTTTTCATTGCTGACAACCTAGAAACTAAAAAGAAGTGTCTTTTTTAAGTCGTTATGCTAGCCTGGCTTTAGAAAGGTACTAAAAGAATGCGTGTGCCAGAGCCAGACACTGCAACAGAGGTTCAAGTCCAACCAGAAACATTGGGTACGTTTCATGAGCTTCAAACTAACATTCATTAAAACCCTTCACAGTCTCCCGATGCTCTAAAGTGTCAAGTGACTTGCTTGAAACTGTTGGAAAGAGGAGGATCAGACAAAAAAATTAGTGGTGGCTAAACACAGCAGGAGCTAAGACGCCTTAAAGTCGGTCATGTTTTATAGACACCTTTTTTACTAAACACGTTACAGACAGGAAGTAAAATATAGCTGGAATTTCAAAAACGTATAGAAATATTGTAAGAAATGGGTGCAGCATTTTGATGTTGACTAGTTTGTACAGCCTCCAAACTTTGCACACCGGTCCAGGAGCCCTGGGGGCTTGACAATATGCATTGAAAAGCCTTCTTCGTAATGGTTTACATGCTTTTACACAAAAAAACAAAATATACGTATGTTCTTTCTTTGGGATAAATATTTAATTAAACATAAAATTCAATGATCAAGGATGTTGGATTTCATTAATCCAAGTTGTAGCCATGGGTCTTTTGAGTCCAAAAGCATAAGGCAATAGGTCAAAGTATGACCTTTCCAGAGGCCAAAAGGTCAACTTTGTGCCAGGTGGACCTAAAACTCCTTAGACCTTGAAGGTTGATGTGAGCGGAACTGCTAGCATTAATGAGGAGTCTGCAGCCACCAACCTTAATGTTACCTCAGTCAATGACACCGACGTCAACAATGTGAGGAACGAAACACATGGATGGCTTGACAGTTTTTTTTTTTTTATTGTTGTTGTACCAGCAATATCTCCACAAGTTTAGTTTTTCACTGTAGAAATCTCAAATGTCATAATGATTTGCCAATGCAAGAGAGTACTGGCACCTTTTTTCCCACTTCAAGCACTGAGTGGCGTGAGTCCAAGTCAAGAGTCCAGAGAATAGCGACTCGAGTCGAAAACAACAGAAGGGAGAAAGTAAAAAAATTGCGCAAAATAAGAAGAGTTTTATTGCCAAATAGGTGAGTGACGACAAGCACTAGATCACGAGTTGTGCAGAGGTGCTTGTGTCATCAATGAGTTACACTGCCAAACTATGTTGTTGTATTACTATGTTCTAAATAGTGTAATATGACTTGCTGCTGTTTGCACTCAGAACATGACTGAATTTACCAATGTAGCTAATATCAGGGTGACTGAAGCACTTTCAGTTATTCTATTTTTCACTGAAACTGAGACATAACACCCATAATAAAACAGTAATTTAGGATGTTTTATCATAATAGGTTCTAATAGACTCATATGACATTAAAACAGTTTTAAGGAGCTATCTTATAGGAATCTGTTTTCGGCTTATAGGATTTGCATAGGAACCAATCAAGTAAGACTATCTGCTAGAATTTACTTGGTTGATGGTAAATTTTTATATGGTTGATGGTTCAAAATTATTAGAAAATATTAAATTACTGAGTAGGACAACTATGGAGTTAAATCTGCATGTTGTGACAAGAAAACAAACATTATAAAAACTACATTATTCCAAAAACAAGTTTCAATACAAAAATGGGGTTAATAAGGGAAAAGCCCTGTCCCGTTTTGTTGTTCTTATCTTATTTGTACAAAATGTTTTACCTGAACACTGCATTTACAGTCCACCTTTTGGCAAGTACACTTTAAAATTTGCTAGGGTACTCAAGCAGTAAATGACTGGAAATTCCTCTTCCTATTTATCGATATCGATGATATGAGGAAAAAAAATATATATATATATATAGTTTTTTTACCGTATTGCCCAGCCATAGTTTAAGGCCCATAGGACTGTAGCCAACATCCCTGGACGTGACCACAAGGAAATGTACCAAAATGATTCTTTAAAAGGTGGGGAAAGAACAAAGGAAATGTAAAATACCAAAGGTTAAAGCTCAAGGTGCAACTGTTTGTCGCACCATCTTTTACTGTCTGAATGCAGATGGGCTCCATGGTAGAAGACCCAGGAAGACCCCACTTCTAAGCAAGAAACACAAAAAAGCCCAACTGGAGTTTCCCATAATGCATGTGGACCAGCCACAGTGTTTCTGGTAGAATGTCCTTTTGACAGATGCCACAAAAGTATAGGTTTTTGGTAAATCACAACAACACCATGTTAACAGTAAAAAAATAAAGCTTTCAAAGAAAAAAACACTGTACCTAACATGAAACACAGAGGAGGCTTAGGGATGTTTTGGGGTTGCTTTACTGCCTCTGGCAGTGGGTGTCTTGAATCTGTGCAGGGCACAATGAAATCAAGACTACCAAGTCATTTTGGAGTGAAACATATAGCCCAGTGTGAGACTTTTGTCCCATTTGCAGTTGCATGTGTCCTCGAGCAGAATAATGACCTGAAACATACTTTATATATCCAAAGGTATGGGAACAACCCTAATAGTTTCCCACACTTGGTGGTGGATTGATAAAGGTCTGGGGCTGGTTTTGGGCTACAGAAACATTTTAAACTATTGGGTGCTTCCAACTTTGCCAACAGTTTAGTGAAGGCCCTTTCCAATTTCAGCATGACTGTGCCCCTGTGCAAAAGTCCAGATAAACATGGTTTAATTAATGGAAAAATTCAACTGGCCTGACCTCAATCCCATTGAACACCTTATCTTTAACATTAAAGCTGATCCCACCCCTAAAAAAGACACCTTTGGGGTGAATTGGAATGGTGATTGCGAGCCAGGTCTTCTCAAACATCATTGCCTGAAATCACAAATTCTCTTTCGGCTGAATGGGCACATTCCAACAGACACACATTCCAAGGCCAACTCTATATTTAATGCCAATGGTTTTGGAATGGGATGTACAACAAGCTGATATGGGTGTGATGGTTAGGTGTTGTTAATATAGTGTAACTCAGAATGCACTTAGAATGGATGAGAAGAAAACATTGGATGTACCTTCCAAATTGGCCTATGAATCCTGATATAAATTCCATTGGCCCTCTGTGGAAAGAGCTGAAATTCACAGTTGGGAAAAGGCACCCATCAAACCTGAGAGAACTGGAGCGGTTTGCTAAAGAAGATTGGGCCAAACTACCATTTGAAAAGTGTAGACATCTCATTCAGAGTTACGTCCGATTCTCATCATCCTGGTCGTTGAACCTGGAAGCCTTTAGTCAGCACATATGCACATTCACCAACTGTACTTCTGCAGTAGAACACACATGCACCCAATCTGCACACAAGGAGTTGCTGGAGAGTGCAAAGTATGTCATGTGATTTATCTATCCCTATTCCCAGGGTAGAGCTGTGCCCATTTGCGGTACCTGGTTCAGGACTTCCGGCCAAAGAGGTGACCATCGTAATGTAGGTTGACCTGTAAAGCCGCTACTTAGCTCACTATAGCCGCTTTCCGACCGGACAGATTTTAGCAGTTCCTACAACATAACTTTCCTATAACCCTTTTTTACTTGTGTTCCTATAAGTCTTTTAGCTCCTACTTCAGAGCAGGGTGTTTTCATTTTCCTGGGTCTACGTTGATTGGTCCAATTTATAAGTCACGTCTGTCGTTTCGTTTGCCTGTTCTATATCGTGGAGCTCCGCCCCATAGGGGGAGCTCTAGCTCCTAGTGGTTTATCCCTCCTGCGCAGCAGGTTGCATCTGAAAAGTTTGTATATACGTCACTTCCTACCAGTGACCGCGCCAGCTATATAAGGGGTCCACCCCGCCATGACATTCTCCCTTTTTCTTCAGCCGTATCCGGTTCGAAGCTGCATCA
>JACXGM010018401.1:0-12191 GCA_016801145.1 Umbra pygmaea | reverse complement strand
GGTGACCAGGGTTTGAATCCAATGCTTGGCCAAATAATATTTATTCTATATATTGTTTTTCATATTCTACTGTTATATAGTACATTCAAAAACAGACATCATGTAATTCATCTGTTTTGAGACCATTTTACCTTATAAAAACCTATTTTGACAATTTAACAAGCCATCTGAGACCAGACTGAAATCTTGAAGCTCAGGTGTTAGGTTTATGTTAGGTTAACAATGAATATCCAGTACAGTACGCTTTGGATCAAAATATATATATATATATAAGTTAATTACAGTCTAAACATTCTCCCTAAAGCATCAGTGTTCCTCCTAATTTCCTTGGTGAACGCATGTTTGATAGAGTGGGGTTGTAGGCTATTGGGGGGAAAAGTGATTAGACAAATAAAATTTTTGGTTAGAATTTTAATAGTAGTTGTGTTTGCTACTCTAAGCCTTTGAGAAATCATCACTTTTCTTTGCCTCAATCAAAACATAAATTATGGCCATATGCATTAAAACTAGTGCTGGAAGGAAAAAAGTGCCAGTACTCCCCATATTTCCATATATATTTAGTTGACAGACTGTACCTGTCACGTATATGGACTGGATAAATAGAGGCAGGCGCGAAGGTTCCAATAATCCAATGACTTTTATTCAAAGCAAACCAAAGACTGCCATGAGCGGCGAAACAGAATAACGTAATACTATAACTCTGATACATGTAACAGGAATACACGGAGACATTGACGAACAGGGAAAGGACAGAAACATGAGGGCTAAATACTAAAGCATATCAGAGACAATAGGAAACACTGGTGCCGAATCAACACATATACACTGTCCCACACTGATGACATCATACCACTCGAACACCTGTAAGACACAGAAGGGACACCAGGGGAACCACAGACCACAATACATGAGGGAGCAACTCAAAGGAACTATAACTAAACCACTGTATATCTATATACTGAAAAAACACTGAGAACGCAAGACATAACCACAGGAGACATAACTGAACATAACGAAGGGAACATAGACAGCCTCACACAGGGCTGGACGTTACAGTACCCCCCCAAATGCCCACCGCACCGAGGGGGGCAACAGAGAACCCGAGGCCGGGGGGGGAAACAGAGGGCCCGGGGTCAGGAGGGACAGAGGGCGGCCCTGGGTCAGGAGGGACAGAGGGCATCCCTGGGTCAGGAGGGACAGAGGGCGGCCCTGGGTCATGAGGGAGAGAGAGGGGCCCTGGGTCATGAGGGACAGAGAGAGGCCCTGGGTCACGAGGGACTGGCACGAGGATGGGGCAGGCAATGGCACTGGGATAAGGGCAGGGAATGGCACTGGGACATGGGCAGACACTGGCACGGGGACAGGAGCAGACCCTGGCATGGGGACAGGGGCAGACCCTGGCATGGGGACAGGGGCAGACCCTGGCACGGGGACAGGGGCAGACACCTGCACGGGGACAGGGGCAGACCCTGGCACGGGGACAATGGCAGGCAATGGCACAGGGACAAGGGCAAGCACTGGCTCAGGGAAAAGGGCAGGCCCAGAGACAAGCAGTTCGGATGGCCAAGGGACAGGGAGGGCAGCTGGCCAGGGGACGGGCAGTTCAGGCAACCAGGGAACAGGCAAGTCAGGTGGCCAGGGGTTGGGAATGTCAGGTGGCCAGGAGACAGGTAGTTCAGACAGCCAGGGGTCAGGTAGGTCAGGCGGCCATGGCGGCAGGGCGTCTGGGAGCCCTGGCGGCAGGGGGTCTAGGAGGTCCGGCGGCAGGGGTCCGGACGGGGGTCCGGACGTCAGCGTCGAGGGTCCGGACGGGGGTCCGGACGTCAGCGACGGGGGTCCGGAGGACAGCGGCGTCGGCGATGGGGGTCCGGAGGTCTGCGGCGACTGAGACGGGGGTCCGGACGTCAGCGGCGGCTAAAACGGGGGTACGGACGTCAGTGGCTGCTGAGCACAGACTGCTGCCGGAGGCTCTGGCACTGGGCAGACTGCTGCCGGAGGCGCTGGCGGTGGGCAGACTGCTGCCGGAGGCGCTGGCGGTGGGCAGACTGCTGCCGGAGGCGCTGGCGGTGGGCAGACTGCTGCCGGAGGCACTGGCGGTGGGCAGACTGCTGCTGGAGGCACTGGCCGTGTGCAGTCTGCTGGAGGCGGCTGTGTGCAGGCTGTAGGTAGCTGGGTGCCACAGAGAGATGTGGAGCCCCCACTCCACCCCCCATACCCCCCCGAAAATTTTCATGGAGAGACTGTCAGCCTCCACGTGACAGGAGGCCCTAGAGACGGGAACTGGGGCTCTGAATGACCCTAAATGGGGCATAGGGTCCCTAATGTGCATGACGAAGGGAGGCCTACGGGCTATAAATGGGGCAGCAACTGGGGCAGCAACTGGGGCAGTAACTGGGGCAATAACTGGGGCAGTAACAGGTGCCTTAACTGGGGCAGGAATAGGTGCCCTAACTGGGGCAGTAACAGATGCCCTAACTGGGGCAGTAACAGGTGCCCTAACTGGGGCCGTAACAGGTGCAGTAGTACCCAGACGGGGGGCCCTACTCTGCGGACCGCATCCCTGGACCTGGGCGCTAGGAGGGCTAAGAAAGCTAGCCTGACTGCTAGCAGAGCTACTAGTATTAGCCTGAAAGCTAACTGGCTTGTCCTCTATGCTAGCTGGGGTACTAACAGTCAAACGGGGGGTCTTCCTATGAGAACGCCTACCCTGAACCTGACTGTGAGGGGATCTACCAGCCTGGAAGCCGGAGACATAACTAGCTTGTGAGCTAGGGTAGCTGGGGAAGCTAGAAGAGGGAAGGGTGCTAGCCTGCATGCTAGGGGACCTACCGGGGACTTGGGAAACCCTACCGGGAGGGGTAGAGGCCATCAGGGGCTGCGGTGGAGTCAGCTGTGTTGATGTCCGCCAAATGGCCCTTCTTGTCCACTCGGGGGGTATGTCCAACACCTCCACCTCATCGTACCAGACCTCACAGTTCTCCTCCATATCGCTGAGCTCCTCGTCGGAGTTGTCCTCATCTCCGTAGAGGTGCTTAATGGCATCCCACTCCGTGACCCTTAAAATACCACCCAGGTATAATGCCGCAGGAGCATCCTCCTCCGTCTCCTCAGGATAACGGTTACTCTGCTCACCTCCCATGGCGAACAGCTCCTCATCGGAGCTATCCACGTCCCACATTGAAGCGAGCCGGACATGCTCCGGTGGTTGCCCTCTCCCCATGTCACGGGGTGAGAGAGTGTACTCCGTTTGCTTCCCTGCGACAACCATACCACCAAGGGAGAGGGGATAGCTCTCCTCTGGTCCTTGGTGGATCCTTCGCTGCCTCTTCATAGGGTTCGTCAATCTGTCACGTATATGGACTGGATGAATAGAGGCAGGCGCGAAGGTTCCAATAATCCAATTACTTTTATTCAAAGCAAACCAAAGACTGCAACGAGGGGCGAAACAGAATAACATAATACTATAACTCTGATACATGTAACAGGAATACACGTAACAGGAGACATTGACGAACAGGGGAATGACAGAAACATGAGGGCTAAATACTAAAGCATATCAGATACAATAGGAAAAACCAGTGCTGAATCAACACATACACGGTCCCACACTGATGACATCATACCACCCGAACACCTGTAAGACACAGATCGGACACCAGGGGGAACCACAGACCACAATACATGAGGGAGCAACTCAAAGGAACCATAACTAAACCACTGTATATCTATATACTGAAAAAACACTGAGAACGCAAGACATAACCACAGGAGACATAACTGAACATATCGAAGGGAACATAGCCTCACACAGGGCTGGACGTTACAGTACCTAACAAGTGGATTGTTTGGCTTTGGCTTAAGGAATGTTATCTGATTGTGGCTTATCTAGTTAGAGTAGAAAAACAGTATTCTCGTTCCCAGACACTTCTTCCCAATCCTCTCTCACACTGTCTCAGCTGCGGGTTGGCCAGTTCATTATTTTTTTATTTGTAGTTGCATCAAGCGACCGCAACTGCTACACCATATCGGCTGAAAAAAAGAACTTGTGTTTTGAGCGAGCTGTTTCCAGAGTTCATATGACAACTTAAAACACAATGTCGTTTGTTACCCATTTTTGTCCCGCAAAGGGAAACTGTACTTTGATATACTGTATAAATAGCTACATTACAACTTTTCACAAAGGATTCAGTAATTACTTCTGGAGAATAGAGTAGGCTAATGCCTGCATCAAAAGTACAGTAAAAAGACAAACCCATTAGCAGCGTTGTGTTTTATTTTTGAAGTGATCAAGCACCACTTAGTGATGGGTATAGGCCATTTATTGGCAACCAAATATATCAATTGGTGCCGAGGTATGAGGAGTACAACTTTATCGTATGACATCTATATGTGGGTTCATGTTAAAGCTATTGATAATGTTGGAGAGGTAGGAGGACCTGCTTCAGAAAACAGAGCTCAGGTGTAAACCACGAAGATGAGGTTGTGAATGAAAAATGCTTAGCTCTGAGTGGTGCCAGAGTGTTTAGGGAGGTAGACAGAGCACTGTTGAACTGGTTAGCCAGATCATCAGAGGTGTTAGATGCATGTTCCAGGGGAAGTGCACAGCAGATGACATCCGAGAGCTGGATGTGGTCAACTGCTTTGATATTACAGAAGGAGATAAGATGCTTATCAGTGTTGTGGGGTATGTTGGTGAAGAAAGAAACATTTAGTTCTCGTGATCAGACAGGAGGAACACAGAGGGGGAAATGTTGGAGATGTTGAGGCCAACAGAGCAAACTAGGTCAAATGTGTGTCCCTTGATGTGGGTGGGGAAATGGACATGCTGGATGATAGGCCAGAACAGCAATAAAAATCTGAGGTATGATTGGAGTTTGGTGAGTCAACATGTTCATATCACCTAACAGGAGTAGGCGGAGTGAGAGTGACACAGCGACTGTGAGTAGCTCTGCTAGATCAGAGACAAATGTTTCATTGGTGCCAATCAACACTGGGGATAAGACCATTGCATGACAATCTGGGCCACGAGGGCTTCAATGTTCCACCCCAGAAAACATTTGGTTACTTTAATCTTGATATGACCAATGTAGGAAACTGACTGGCCATTAGCACCTTCACTTTCTAGCAAGTTATCTAACAGGTGAATGGTCAGTGAGGTCAACTTCTGGTCATAGTTTAAATGAGAAACCGTAGTCACCTGTGACCCTATATCTAACAGACAGCTACACTCTTCTCCTGCAATTAATGTTCTGGGAATGATGGTGGATTATGTTTTCTCTTCTCCAACTGGAGGCAAGTGAGCAAGGTGCTGTCTCAGCAAACTACAAAACTGTCTGAGTAGGTAGTCATCTTTTTTAATTAAGGCTGCGCCCCCTCTTTTCATGGCCTGGCTTAGCATTGCCTGCAGCCAGTTCAGGTAATGAGATCTTCTCCCCAGAATCCTGTAGTGTGTTCAAGAATCTGACGAAGAGCTCCTCGCCATGTTGACAGTGCCGATAGCACTCAATCAGTTGGGGAAGCTTGAGGGCCCAATTGCTTAACTACATCATTGGTAGGTTGGATATATCTTTAAGCAAGAGCTCCACACAAGTGCGCCAACTATCATAATCTACTTCGCTGTTGGGGTGAGGGCACTTTCGAGAAAAAGAGTGCAGCCTAGTAGATGTGTGGACTGATGGGGAAATGTCTGCATTCCTTACAATGTGCTGCACTACTACTCTCACTACCTCTGGTGGGTTGATGTCAGGGACTTTGAAAGTGGGAATACTTAAATCCATTTGAGTGATGTGGGACTGGTGTCATAGCTCTGGTAAAGCTCTCTGGCAGTGCCGTAGCAAGAGGTGGGGTTTGGGTCAGATTGATACGGGGCATCTTGAGGGGTCAAGGGGTGGACGGCTGCAATGTGATTAATAGCCCAAGGGCTCGTTGCAGGTTGAGGTTCAGAGGCTTTATGGTGGGCCAAAGCATGCACTTGCTCGATCATACTCTGGTGGGAGCTCGTTGTTGGTGGATAGCAAAGTGGTAATGGCAGCAGAGGCGGCAGCGTTAAACTTCTCATATTATGATGCCATGAGTTATTCTAACATCTTGCCAGTTGCTTGTGCAAATGATTGCAACTGCTCTAAATAGGACTTAGTTGTGGTGCTACTTACATCAGGGGCATACATATCCACTACTGTTTTCAGGTGGTAAAAGGCTCTATCTTCACCCTGGCATGGAAATGTGCAAACCACAGGTTTGAGGGCCTGTATTGGGGCATTTTTAGTATATTCAACCATGACATGAACATTTTTGTTGAGGGTGTCTATGCTAATGAGTCTAGCAATATGCCTCACTGTTTCAGATAGTTAGTTCTTTATCAGACTGGACATCAGGGGACCCGCTAATAATAATAATAGAGTTCTGAACGTTAACATTAGCAAATTTTATAACATCCATTTATTTTATTTTTTTTCTTTGTTTGATTGGTGTGGTATTATAAAAAATATATATATATATGTCACAACTTTGCGCGTGTGGTGTAGTAGAGATGAATCAGGGAAACTCAGGCCGGTAGATGATTTGTAGAAGTTTTATACACAATCCAGGGAGCATACAGGTTGATTAGTTGCAGGCGATTAGACATGAGAGTGGCACAACAATATTATATACATGGACATAAATACTGCACTCTTACGTGGTGCAGACACGGTAATATCCTATATACACAGAGCGTACGCATAAACACTCGAGCAAATCTACTCTTTTCACAACTAACGTAGCATACCTTACATGAACTCCCGGACCACAGTCTTCACACAGTGACATGTAATAATGAACCGTCCCTTCCTCTCTCTCATTCACCTGGACGGATATAGGGACTGAACCAACCAGCTGAAGGTGTTTAGATGATAAGGCCAACTCAGTCCCCAATCAGTACCAGGTGAGAGAGGAAGAGAGGAAGGTGCTACACAGCACACACATCATAATACCCAACACACATATAATGTAACATATAACAGTAGGCTACCTTACTGGATCTAACCAACATACATCAACCAAAATACCCATTTAAGAGTCCATACTCAATTAAGTATGTCTCTTTCTGCCACAACCTGGCTGACGTCCCTGCCAGGTTGTGACAGTACGCCCCCTCAAAAAACGTGGCTCCAGCCACGAGGAAGGCAGGAAAAACAAAACAAAGACTGCCACCAAACTCCCACCCGAACGCAATCTCTGAAAGCTTCCCCAAAACCCCATCACTGTTCCGGCAGTGGGGTTTCCGCCGGAGGACGCAGCCACCCAGACAGCCGCCCCGGCTCAGCTGCTAGGGACTGCCTGAGTGTTGAGGCTGGTGTAGGCAGCTGGCACAGTCGCAGGCGTGCACAGTCAGGATACGGAGGCTGAACCACCGCTGCAGCGGCCAGGGGCTGGGCAGCAGCGGGCAGGGGCTGGGCAACAGCTGCAGCGGGCAGGGGCTGGGAAGCAGCTGTAGCGGGCAGGGGCTTGGAAGCAGCTGTAGTGGGCAGGGGCACTGAGGCAGGGTCCAGATGCTGCCGTACTGAGACGGGGACCGGGGCCTGTCATGCAGGCTGTCGTGCAGGCTGGGGTGCAGAGGAAGGCTCCAGAGGCTGGTCATCTGAGGCGGGATCCAGAGGCAGGACCGCAGCCATAGCGGGTTCTCTGGATGGGTCTGCTGCTGTGGCCTCTTGCTGCCTCTTTAGCGCCTGCGCCATCCTTTCTCTTACTACTTTTGCTGCGGTCATAGCAGCCCTCGCCATCCTTCCCATAACCTCTGCCACTTTCCCCATAACCTCTGCCGCTCTCATAGTGGCCCTGGCTTCACATGCCGCATTCTTTGCCCTCTGGACGGCAGCCCTCGCAGCTTGCACTGCTGTGTCAGTCGGCTCCTCCTGGGCCAGCGCTCTCTCTCTCTCCCACTGTATCTCCACCAGCCATTCCTGTGGAGGAGGTGGGAGTGACTGGGAGAGCCACTCTGTCAGCGGCTGGTTGGTCTTTGGGACCGGAGAATATGCGGCGGACCATGGTGGAAGACGTAGCTCGCCGCACGGCCACAGCTCCCCCCTAAAAATTCCCTGGGGGGAATTATGACAGAGTCCCTCCGGTCCCTCATTGCCTGGTTTCAGAAGTCCCTCTATGAGGCGGTTCATTCTGTCACAACTCTGCGAGTGTGGTGTAGTAGAGATGAAGGAGGGAAACTCAGGCAGGTAGATGATTTGCGGAAGTTTTATACACAATCCTGGGAGCATACAGGTTGATTAGTTCCAGGCAGTTAGACATGCGAGTGGCACAACAATATTATATACATGGACATAAATACTGCACTTTTACGCGGTGTAGACGTGGTAATATCCTATATACACAGAGCGTACACATAAACACTTGAGCAAACCTACTCTTTTCACAACTAACGTAGCATACCTACATGAATGCCCGGACCACAGTCTTCACACAGTGACACGTAATAATGAACCGCACCTTCCTCTCATTCACCTGGACGGATATAGGGACTGAGCCAAACAGCTGAAGGTGTTTAGATGATTAGGCCAACTCAGTACCAGGTGAAAGAGAGGAAGGTGCTACAAAGGACACGTATCATAATACCCAACACACATATAATGTAACACATAACAGTAGGAGGCCTTACTGAATCCAACCACCATACATCAACCAAAATACCCATTTAAGGGTCCATACTCAATTAAATCTCTCTCTTTCTGCCACAACCTGGCGGACGTCCCTGCCAGGTTGTGACAGTATGCCCCCTCAAAAAAAGCGGCTCCAGCCGCGAGGATGGCAGGAAAGATAAAACAATGTTGTGACAATATATATATATATATATCTCCTGGCTGGCTCACCAATATTTCTTCTTGTAAGCGTTTTGACAAGAAAGATATTCTATATACAAATAATAATAATAATCGTCGGGGTGGGCCAATGACTCGGAAGGTTTAGTTTGCTCTAGGAGACACGGGTATCGACCAACCAAAATATAACAAGATTCAAATTCAGTGGTTAAGTTTGAATAGGTAAGAAAAGTATACAATTTTGTTTATTACAAAAAGGTACAAATATATGTATCCAGAAAAAATGAAATAATATAAAACTTTATGATAATATCTTTCTCCTTTTGTAATATAATTTAGAGCACAACTACTGATGAGTATATATTTTTGTTTTTTTAATTAATTCCTATCTTATGTAGAGAGGATCTAATTTGTGTTTAGTATAAGTAAGGCAATTTTTAATTTTAGACTTGCTTTTAATTCTTAATTTGACCCAAAATGATTTTATAAATCTTATTTTATAGTGCCTTTGATCAACAGGTGGCTACTTTACTTTCCCTAGTTTTACCAGAAAATGTTATTAAAGGAAAAAATTGTAAAACGTGCAATAAACAATTCAAGTATAAATTCACAAGTTAACCATAAGAATATAAATTATTATGGGTAATACTCTGGGTTTCACCTCGGCTATAAATATAAAGAGTGTATTCAGCTCAGCAGCTACTTGCTTAGTTCAGTTTGTTGGGTATACACCAATCTGTAGTGTAATATTGTCCTGGTCCAACCAAACATCTGTACATAGCAATTGTATTTGGTGTCTCCTACCACTTCCATGGAACCTCAGTAAAAGCAGGCTAGGCTGAGGAACATGAAGATCTGGAGAAATCTCGGTCCACAAAAACCATCCCATGGAAGGGAGGCTGTCACGGTTATGTTGGTTGTGGAGAAAGGAAGACCCAAAGACCGATGGGTGCTGAGAATGCTTCATGTTTATTGTTTACAATCAACGAAATGTACATGTATCGTAAGGTGAGTGCATACAGAATATCTATAAATATAGCCTACATACTCTTACAGTGGTACACTGATGGCTAACGAGACGTCATTCAAACATATACAATTGAAGCTCACCTCATGGGACTCACTTGTCACAACTTAAATTCCATGTAGCTCCCGGAAGGCTTAACAAACGAAACACACCACGAAAATAAACTAATACCTGACAGCTCTCTCCAGTTGAGCAGCCTCTGCCTCTTATAGTACAGCTTACCTACCTAACAGAACACGGCTGAATTCAATCATTAATTAAAAGATATCTAGGAACTGCTTAACTGGAGGAGCTGTCAAAGGCCCAATAAAGGGACAGTTACACATTTTGAGATAAACACAAAACACTATGCAAAGCATTGAATAACTAAACTTAAAGACACCATACACAAATGAAACAACAGATATACAGGTCCTTCTCAAGAAATTAGCATATTGTGATAAAGTTCATTATTTTCCATAATGTAATGATAAAAATTAAACTTTCATGTATTTTAGATTCATTGCACACCAACTGAAATATTTCAGGTCATTTATTCTTTTAATACTGATGATTTCGGCATACAGCTCATGAAAACGGTCTCTAAACGAGCTATTAACCTAATCATCTGAATCAAATAATTAACTCTAAACACCTGCAAAAGATTCCTGAGGCTTTTAAAAACTCCCAGCCTGTTTCATTACTCAAAACCGCAATCATGGGTAAGACTGCCAACCTGACTGCTGTCCAAAAACTTTTATTGGTCAGATGAAATATGCTAATTCTTTGAGATAGGAATTTTGGGTTTTCATGAGCTGTATGTCAAAATCATCAGTATCAAAACAATAAATGACCTGAAATATTTCAGTTGGTGTGCAATGAATCTAAAATATATGAAAGTTAAATTTTTATCATTACATTATGGAAAATAATGAACTTTATCACAATATGCTAATTTCTTGAGAAGGACCTGTAAATAGCTCTGTCCATGTCCACCCCTGCCATCTGCTGGGCAGGGTGTGACAGAGAAACACAGCAGGAAAACAACCAAAAGGCACTCAACGACAAAGCACCAGAAGACCTGGGGCCTCATTTATAAATGTGGCGTACGCACAAAAGAAGACGTACGCAGCCCTCTACGCAATAATTGGGATTTATATAAAGCAAACTTGACAGGAAAATGTGCGGTCCTTCACGACAAATCTGACCCAAGCATACGCACAAAAACGGGTGAAATGAGAAATGGCGACACCGTCGGAAGATGGATGAAACACGTAGGCTTCTGTAGATAAACAGAATGAAAAGCAAAAAAACTGTCTGAAACTGCAGAGCGTTGTGTAAATTAAATTGAAATACTGCCTCTCATTAATAATACGAAGATATCACAAAGCCATGCTTACAATTATCAGCCTGCAGTGAAAAACAAACAAAATAAAACAAGATTGTAACGTAAATGCAACAGCCCTAAATCACATTAAATACGTTCTGAGGGAACTATTTTGTAAAACCAAAATATGTCAAATATGAATGTATGAGAGGGACAATTACGTTTGTAGGAAACTAAATTGAACACTCGAATAACGTTCAATATGAACATATGAAGATCATGACGCAGCATGTAAATAGCATAGTTTTTGCTAGGGCAGAGGTCGGGGATGGTGGATGGGCGTATAAATCTGCGACTTGCATGCCAGTGTTCGCAAGTTCAAATCCAGACTGGCACTTTGTGTGTGTTTTGTTCTACATTGCTTGCGTCATGCAGACAGGCGATTGTCAGTTTTTGTAATGTTAACCCTAACCTTATTTCTAACCTCAACCTCAGTAACGTCATATCTAACCTTAACCGTTAGTAACCTCCTGCCTAAACTTAACAGTTACTATCCTCCTACCTAACCTTAACTGTGAATGTTGCAATATATTTTCAAACGCTATGGAATGTATGGAATGTTTGTAGTGGTTTTTACAGTGAACAGTAAATACATGCGAGAAATAACTATTATAGAAATATTTAATTGGTATTCTAAAAGTAAATGGAATGTCTTTTCATTTAACAATATCCGGAAATGTGTCACAGGTGTGAATGTCATGTTTAGTATTTTTGAGAAGCTCATAATAATCTATGGAAGATTGAATCATTTATTAGCAGATTGAAGTCATGAGTGTACCTTGTATTACAGAATGAATGTATAGTATTGGAAGCCTGTTTTATCACCAAAATTGTGAGATCAGAAACGTTTGCTTTACAATCGAGGGGGTGATAAATCCTCAGGACAGGAAGAAAGTATAGGGTCAACCTTTTGTTTAGACAGATGGGGTGTTGGTCAAGGGAGATAATTAGCTTTAGGGTTTGCGACATCTGCCTTTCAAGTTAAGATAGG
>JACXGM010018400.1:0-19072 GCA_016801145.1 Umbra pygmaea | reverse complement strand
ACATTACAGTCATTAATATAGTAAAAATACACAATACATGCAATATTGTAAAAAATACATTACAGTCATTAATATAGTAAAAATACACAATACATGCAATATTGTAAAACATACATTACAGTCATTAATAGAGTAAAAATACACAATACATTTAATATTGTTAAACATACATTACAGTCATTAATATAGTAAAAATACACAATACATTTAATATTATAAAACATACATTACAGTCATTAATATAGTAAAAATACACAATACATTTAATATTGTAAAACATACATTACAGTCATTAATATAGTAAAAATACACAATACATTTAATATTGTAAAAAACACATTACAGTCATTAATATAGTAAAAATACACAATACATGCAATATTGTAAAAAACACATTACAGTCATTAATATAGTAAAAATACACAATACATGCAATATTGTAAAAAATACATTACAGTCATTAATATAGTAAAAATACACAATACATGCAATATTGTAAAACATACATTACATTCATTAATATAGTAAAAATAAACAATACATTTAATATTGTAAAACATACATTACAGTCATTAATATACAGTGGGGCAAAAAAGTATTTAGTCAGCCACCAATTCTGCAAGTTCTCCCACTTAAAAAGATGAGAGGCCTGTCATTTTCATCATAGGTACACTTCAACTATGAGCGACAAAATGAGAAAAAAAATCCAGAAAATAACATTGTAGGATTTTTTATGAATTTATTGGTAAATTATCAGATTACTTCCAAAATCATTGATGTCTATAAGCTTTCCCAACTGCTTGTCATAGCTAGCTTATTTTCCTGTTTGTACCTATATCTTCTGGTTACATGTTTTTGGACATACTTGATTTTAACTAGGAAATAAATTGCCTCAGTGACGGTGCTATATCTGTTGAAAGACATAGCTCATTACTTTTCATCTACAAATGTAACGGTGTTGGGTGTTGGTGTAGAGAGAGCGAAACCGAAGGCAGTAGCTGTTGTTGGTAGTCATTCTTTCTTTAATGATTAAAATCGCCCACCCAGGGTGCACAAATACACTCTGCAGGGTATGCGGCTTAAAAGATGTACCCATATGAGAGATTTTTACAGCGGCACGGGACGTAAGAAGTGAGAATATCATCAACATGGACAACAGAACAGATGAGTTAGTGAGAACATGATCAACATGGACAAAAGAACAGATGAGTTAGTGAGAACATTGATACATTTTACAATAATTAAACTGAAAAAAATTTTTTTTACGCACAACACAACAAAATATATACATTGAACAAACTTCCATAACATACTGTACATTATTCTTATTTACTCCAGGACATAATCTGAGTCTGTAGGACCCAAACTAAACACTCACCTTTGTGTTGACGGAGCTCATTTATGAATTGACCTGCAAAATGTAAAAGATAAATCCATCAGAGTGACAAGCATTAACTAAAAACATTTTCTGTCTAGTAAATACACTTTCATAATTTTTTGTTATTACCTTTCTTTTTAAATTTCCATATAAACCAGATGATGACCAATAAAGCGGTGGCAAGGACCGAAACAATGACACAGATGGAAACTGTTAATGGGATGGTATGATCAAACAGCTCACCTGAAACAATTCAAGAAGAAAATGGTAATCCACAACAGACATTCAGCTGCATAACGGCAAATGTACACATTTTAAATAAACAATATTATTGAAAAAACATTCCACAAAAATAACAGAAAAGTCTGAACAAAATTATACCAGTTAGTGCTCTGGTACTAAAAGTAATGTTACGGTCAGAGAGGTAAAAAATGAACAAATTTTGAAACTCAGCCTGTAGTAGGATATCAACATAACTATAATACAAAAATATGAATATACACTTAATACCACAAACATGTCACTCTCAAATATTGAATATTTTCTTTTAAATAACAGACAAACTAATTATTTTAAATAATATTGGCAAATCACTTTTAATTTGTATATTAAGGTATGGATGGGTGCTTGTACTGATGTTCGGGGATCAGACACAGTGCAAAGTAAAACCAAGGCAAGTATCCCGATGTCAATATTGAAACCTTCAAATGTCTTAGTGTTTGTAGAATTTGAGCCATAATAATGTAACTACAAGTGGACAACTTTCAAATGCTAGAGAAAATTGTATGTGTTGATATTTTTAAAATACAACAGTATACGTGATGTTACTATGCTGTGTTTGTTACCCACTAAAATGTAGTTATATTACGTTTAGACTGGGTTGTGCCCATTGACAAACCCTGTGGAAGCACAACTTGTTCTCATTGCAATACCTTTTCAAAAGGAAAACATTGAGATTACACATGGAGGGGTTTTAGCCCCGCCCTGGCCTAAGGCTGCCAATGTTTCTCTATGGATGTCTCAGCTGTCACTCATGCTCTATTGTGTGGCTGATGGGACTGATTCTTTGGGACTGGTGCTTTCAGGAGTGCAGGGGAAGATGGCAACTGGTGCCAGAAACCAACTAACAAACATAAAAACAGACTAGACACACACACACTGGATCCAGGAACAGGAAATCAACACAAGGAAATGGAACAGCTCAGGAGGGTGGGTTCCTGACATATCTTTGTGATTCTTCCCCTTTAATTGTTGTTCTTTACTTCATCCTGCCATGTCATGTGCATTGTTATAATTTATGTGATTGTCTTAAATATAAAATTACTTTTTTTAATAGACAACATGTTAATACATAACAGAATATTCTTAGCTAAAGTGACTCACCAGGGACGTGTATCTCTGTATCCATCAGTACCCTGAGGTGTGTCTGTCTGAGTCTGCATATGAAGCTGTCAGTCTCCTTCACCACTACATTTAGTCTAACTGTGTAGAATCCCTCAGGGTCTCTGTGAGTCTCTGTAGATCCAGAAGATAGACTGACTCCTTTACTGTCCAGCCACTCCAACTCAGGTTCAGGGGACCAGCCTTTAGATTCACACAGCAGACCCATTCCTCCATCTCTGTGTCCCTCAATGGAGACCACTGGCTGGGATCCAACAGCTACACATAGATTACAATTGAATTATTAAATACATTGGCAGAGGTTGTGAACACAAAGGTACATTTAAATCAAGAAATAGTTTTTTTTTCATTGAAATAAAAATACATCACCTTTAACTTGAAGTTGAATTCTGGCTTCTTCATACCAGGACTTTGACTGAACCAGACATTGGTAAAATCCATCATCATAACCATGAACATGACGTAGTTTCAATGATGTGTTTCCTTTCTTCATCTCCTCTTTAAACAGGGCTGTTCTTCCTTTGTAGGAGAGAATCTGATCCTCGTTTTGGTCTCGACCATCTTCATAGAGATGAACTAGAGTTCCTGGTTCCAGGATGTTGTGTCTGACTCTAAACCACTGAACTTTCATGTCTTCAGCACTGATGTTGGGTTTGAGGTAACAGGGCAGAATGATGTCATCACCAGCATCAGCAGTGATTGGATCAGAAGGACCAATCACCTCATATCTCACTATAAGGACAAAAATAAGAAACTCAAATGAAGGCATAATATGCATATAATATTACATACAAAAAGAGATCAAATTAAACTCCAACTAAATGACTGTCTGCTAGCTAAAGGCATATTGCATGCAGAGCATTGTTGAGTCTTGCTGAGGAAGATTAGCTCATAATAATATCTGGACTAGAGTAAATGGAATGGAGTTAAACACAATAAACCCAGTATGAGATAACATTCCATTGACTCCAGTCCAGACATTAATATGAGCCCTTCCTCCCTGATCAAGACTTACCATCCTTCACTGAGTCGTTTAATGGGAACGCTGGGCTTGCATTACGTTCGGGACCAGAGTGAATGGGGCTTAATTGGGAACGCCGGGCTTGCATTACCATCCAGACTGGGGAAAAATAAATGCCATCACACAATGAGTTTGATGCGCTACACACCGTTGCATTCACTCCTGTCCCAAACGTAATGCGAGCCTGGCATCCCCAATTAAGATCCACCGACTGCGGCTGACTGAAGCATACACATGCTCAGACACAAACACAACACGTACAAACAGAAAAACAAAGACAAATGTGGAGGGGTTTTCCACAGTTTATCCAGTGATTTAGGTACTGAATATAAAATGCACCTTCCTTTTCATCTTCAGCCAACCATTTGTACATTAATACACACTTATATCAACTATTCCACATTTAAGGAGTGGCAAATAATTTACCCTCCACTTGCTCCTTCAAATATACAGCGCTGCAGCAAGAATGAACAAATGGATATTCCACTAATCAATTATAGGATGGACATGTGATGCATGTCAAATATCAGTTAAGCTGATGCTAAAAACCTGTTTGTGAGACAACCATGATTTACTATGTGTTCTGGCTGAGAAGTGATCATATCACCTAGAAGGTGGGTTCCTAGTTTGGCACAGCTCAAATCATCATTCCGAAAAGAAACATAAAATAACATAAAATAAGAATGACATGGTCAGAAACATATTTTCATTTTTTTCCCTCCCTGTGCTTAACCCAGCCTTGTGGGCAGCTCTGCAACTTCTGGGATAGAGGGGCACTCACAATTATCCAACCACATGTCATCGAGCTGCCGATTGTTTCCACACTGCTCATCCAACACGGGAGCCTAATTTAGTCAAATCATGTATGGGATGATTGTGTCACCAACTATACTTCTGTGATTGACTGTACAAGCACCCAATCTGGACACAAGGAGACGCTGGAGGTAAATGATTTGGTTTATATATCCTAAACCCTGGGCAGTGCTAATCCCATTTGCAATGAGCAGTAAACCTAAAAAAACGTGACTAAACTGTAAACAAACTGCTGCCAGAAGATTACTGTAAATGTAAATAAACACAGTAATGAGCTGTAAACCTGAACCACAGAACCAACAGTGGTGGGCCATCGGGCAGAATTTCCTTCTCTGCTGGCCTAAACATAGTCAGAATCAGAAAATTACCTAACACAATATGTATCTTACAAAGTTCATTTTCATCAGACTATTCACGTAATTTCATACTCTCTCCCAAATTTGTGCTGGTTCTAGAGCAGCTCAAATAAATTACAGCTTTTATCAATCAGATTTTTCACATGTGCTTTCTCTGGGCAGAGCCCTAGAGAGTTGCGTCATCTGCATTCACTTCTTTAGGGACGTTTTTTTTACAGAAATTGTGGACCATGGAGACACCAATGACAGTATACAGAATGGACAGAGCCTTGGCATAAATTTCTACGTTGACCAAGTGAAGCCAATCAGAAGCACTTTTCCGGTGGTATGCGAGCATACTGTGTAGCCTTAAGCTGAGCATGACCACGTAAATATGACTTGAGCAATGTCTTTGCAAGTTGTAATTGTTATCGTAAACGTGCCAAGAGAAATCTGAATCATTCCAAACTTGCCTCTTGCAGAGACGGAGAGCATTAGTAGGAAGTATTTCCAATCCATCAAAATATTATTGAAATATTTTGTTTTGATACTCTTCATGGACTTCATGGACTTCTCTCTTGACTGTATGCCTCCACGTCCCCCCGATCGCCTGTGAGCTTCTCCTGGACTATACGGTAATTTCTCTATTGTGCAACAGTAAGTCACGTGGTTATGACACAATAGTTAGCATATTTTCACAAAAACGGCTGCTACGGGGCCATAACGTGTGATACAAGGTAATGGAGCTTTTCATACATTGTCCTGTTTCTTTAGAAATAAACAATGGACAAATGTTGTCTTTAAACACTTCAGATGTAAATTCATTCGCTCTCAAAGTGATGCCAAAATGAATGGGAGTCTATGGAATGCTAACAGAAGGTGGTGCCTTGTTAGCCTCAGAGTCTCACCCTAGGTGCTTCAACATCCCAAGCCTGGCTTACCCCCTAAGGAGACACCCAAAAGTTACAATAAATGTTAGCTACTACCTGTGTCGCCATAGAGAATCATCGTTTCATCAGCTTCTAACTGAGGTAATAACTTTTAAAATAAAATAACGCTTTGTTTGTTCTATTATGTACAGTGCCTTGAGAAGCTGCTTTAAAGGTGCTATATAAAATAAAGTTATTATTATTATCATTAAAAACCTAATTACTTTTGAAACTTGTATTATATAATTCTGCTTTACCAAGTCTATGAAATTCAAGCTAAATTGTGTAAGAATTTCTGCCATCTAATGGTAATATTGTATATGACAACCAAATGAATATTACCAGAGAATGTCTAATAAGGGAAGAATGTCCACACTTTGAAAATGTCTAGCTTCTGAACTGGATGCAGTTCCATTCTGGTTCCATATGAGGGCAGTCATGGGCGAGTGCATAATGAATGGAGGTCTATGGAGCTATACCCCTCAAAATCCTCTTTTCTCAGTATAAAACTTTTGTCTAGTAATTTAAATGTTGCATTCGAAAGGGGAGGCAAAGAAAATACACACTGCTGGGGGTAAGATTTTTTTTAAGTTGCTTTTTTGTTGTATCCTGTATTCCTGAACACAAGAATAACACACATACTCAAATTGAATTTAATTCCCATGTAATTTTCACAGTACATACAAAACATTAGACAAATAAAAATGCCAGCAACTGAAAAAAGTTGATACGGAAAAAAAAGAACTTGCGTGAAAAAGTCCACCTTAACATTCTCAGAGAATGCCGGTAGACGGGCTGGTTCTGCTTCGGATGCAATCAAGCGGAATCTCTGGTCATAATCCATCATTCACTGACCAATCAGTATTCATTAGAAGAATGCTAGCGTATTATGGGCAACAACAACTCAAACTATAAGAAATCGAACGGACACAAGTACTCGTTCATTCAACTTTCGACCTATTTCGACAATCAGGCGAAAGAGACAAATTTAGCCGTCTAGGTCCATAGACTCCCATTCATTTTACATTCGCAAACGATCACCCCCAGTGGAACTCTGGTGGAACTGCAACCAAATTCAGTACAATGGGGTTTAATAGGGAGTGGACAGGATTTCCATAGATGGGCTTTGATATTACTTACAGTATTATTTCAAGATTAACATAGCTACATTAGGCTACATTGTGTAGTAAATACAATGAAAAATAACAACAATTTACAGTACCCTTGATATACCCTACAAATAGAGGCAGAAAAACCCTTCATTGCTTGTTATCCGTCACAGCACACACAAAGGTAGACAATCCTTCATCATTATTGAAATGATGAAACTTATTCAAGACCAGCGATACTCATTCCTGCTCCCGCGAGCCGCCATTCCGTAAGTGTTCCGTCCAACCCCAGTTGCGACTAACCTGAGTTAGCGTTTCATCTTAATAATGATTAATGTCACCTGTGCTGAATTTGGATTGGAACAAAAACCTATGGAATTGCAGCTCGCAGGAACATGGAATGAGTATCGCGGAAAAACAGCCCCTTACTTGTGTTTTTGTAATTAGGTCCATTCATGTCAGCTGTGTGTAGTTTGTTCCTCTGTATATAAGTGTCTTGTTCTTATTTGTTCTTGCTGGGTCATTGATTTACTAACACTGGCTAAGAAATTTCCTTGTGTTCCTTTCTTCCTGCAAATGAGTCTTTCTGTAAGTTCTTGCTGAAGCACAAGTTAATATATAGAGTTTAAGCAATCTTTTCTCATGCCTTGGACTGAGTTATATTCTCTGATTTCTGTTTGTTCAGTAGAATGGGTGTTATTGTTTGTCCTGCGTTTTCTTTTAGTTCCCTAAGTATAGGCACTTATGAGTTTAAGCTACCTGTTTATTCTTTTCTTGTATATAATAAATATAAATCATATTCTATATATTATTGGGAGTACCTGGTGTTGTTTTTCTATGCCTTGAAGCCAGATCGTTACAGAAAGACCCAGCCCAAAACGACTACTCCTTAAAGGAGGATGAAGGAGCTTCAAGCAGTCCAGGGCTTCTGGGAATCTTGCTACTTGGAGGATGATGTGCCTTTGGAGTTGTATGAAGCTTCCTATGAGAATTTTGTTTGATTAATGATGCTATAGATGGTAACCATGTTCTGTCACGAAGCGTCTCTGAGACCCCGGCCCCTGTCAAGGTGTCTACGACCAACAAAGCTCCCAAAAAAGATCAAGTTCCCAAGACTAATTGACCAGTTCCCAAGATGGCCGCCAACCAGAGTCCCAAGATGGCCACCAGCCAGAGTCACTAGATAGACACCAGCCAGAGTCCCAAGATGGCCGCCAGCCAGAGTCCCAAAATAGCTGCCAGGCAGTCCCAAGATGGCCGCTCCAATCAAGATGGTCGCCAGCCAGAGTCCCAAGATTGCCTCTCCAATCAAGATGGCCACCAGACAGAGTCCCAAGATGGACGCTCCATCAAGATGGCCGCCACACAGAGTCCCAAGATGGCCGCTCCAATCAAGATGGTCGCCAGCAAGAGGCCCAAGATGGCCACCAGGCAGAGTCCCAAGATGGACACTCCAATCAAGATGGCCGATCACAAGATGGCCGCCCACCGTCCCAACAAAGCCGACGTTTCTCCACCCAGGAGAGGTTTCAAATATCTTGTGACATGAAAAGATTTTGTGTGTCAGCTGTTGGAAAAAACTGTAATATTCAAATAATGAGGTAGTAAACAATCCTATAGCACAGCTTTCCTTGTCAGCACGCTTCATATAGTAGGGTAGAGAACCCAGAAAAATCTACAATGCTCTCCTCTGATTGGCTAAGCCTTCAACAGCCTTGTGAAGCATATGTGCAACCAATACAAAAATACTGAACAATAAATCCTCCAATCTCACGTATGGCAAAAATGCATCTACATCTGGTGAAAAGCTGGCCTAAGGGCGCGAACTGCAGCTAAGCTGCTCAGGGGCGCGCGCCAGAGGGGGGCAGCCAATTGTCAAAAAGCTGCTTAATCTTGCCTAATGGGAGGGCCGGCCCTGTCTCTGGGTAATCTGGATGCCTTCAGAACGTCTAGTGAATCCTCTGCTGCTGAAGCCGTACAGGATCATGTTGTTGATTGCCATATCATTTAACGAATCAGATTTTGAGTTTGCCATTTTGGCTGTATTCTTTCACACACCAGATATTTCTAGCTGGCTTAGCCTTATGTCATTCATGTTGCTGATAGGAGTGGCAGTTCAATAAAAATAAAAATACCACTAACAAGAACTATACCTGACTGCATTGTATCAGATTTTTTGAAACGTTTGTTTTTTAGCTAGAGTGCTTTAGAGTTGTTAATTATTTACTTTTAACAGGATGGCATATGGAGGAATGAAATACATTTGTTGGTGAATTTACCCAAAATACTTTTCCAGGAGGACATTTCAATAGAAGTTTGGAATTGTAAAGGATTGACTAACTTCAGCACGAATGGATAAACGAAACAAAGAGAAAAAGAGAATGTCTTTAATTACTATTTTTTCCAATTGCTAAAACACTAAAAGTGAATGCCAGGACCAAAGTGTCGAAACCATACTGTTTGCATGCATGTTGAACACACAGGCACCAAACGAATAAACACATTGTCGGCATGGCACCGTAAACAATTCTGCTACACACAGTGTTGCATGTTACACACGTTGGCCAATGATGAAATACTGTGCAGTCAGCACGTCCATTCAATAATCAAAACACAGATGACATTAGCAACACCCTCGCACTCAGAGTAAAACACTTAACCGGTAATTGAACACCAATCGGTCACATATGTAGAACTCAAGTATTAGCACCTGTCCTGAGACAATCGTGAATATGGAGGCTGAAGGACCAAGATGAAGACAAGGAAGAGACGGGAAGAGGGAGAGGAGAACGAGGAAGAGACGGGGAAGAGGGAGAGGAGAACGAGGAAGAGATGGGGAAGAGGGAGAGGAGAATGAGGAAGAGACGTAGGAAAAAAGAGAGGAGAAAGAGGAAGAGACAAAAACCAAACATCTGGGCCGAAACATCATCGGCCAAGCGGCCATCCTGAACGTTTCCAGGCAGCACGGGGGCAACATCACCATGTGTGCCGCCATTAGTGGTCAGGGGGTCCTCCGTCACCATGCCACCCTGGGTCCCTACAACACTGCACACATACTGACATTTCTGCATGCACTACATGCCATTTCATGATGCTGAACCTGCCCCCTTATTCCCCATTCCTCAACCCGAACAAGGTATTATTTTTGGCATGGCAGTGGAAGGTCTATGACTGTTTGAGGCTTGGTTGTGGAAATAAAAATGGTTTACAAACTACAAACGATACCAGTGTCTTGAATACAGTTGACAGGTGTGTTGTGTCTGCTTTGACTGTTTATTGTTCATGTGCATGTGTGATTCCTATCGATCTGAAGAGGGCCTTTTGAAGTCAGAATGTTAAGTTGTGATTGCAGAATGTCTTTTTGACAGCGCAGTTAGATGTTAATCTCCAAGTGTTTTGTTAATAAGTATTGCATGAGTTTTGACACGATGGGCCAAATTTAGCATTTTGTGTGTTATCAATTGTGAGAAACTGTAATAAGCAGCTTTGGTAAGTATGATGGAGTTTTTTTCACTAACTAACACCGCTTAGTGCATCCTTTTTATTCAGTTGTATGTAGGATTGAAACAGATTGAAAAACAGACAAACTTCATCATGGCACTGGGCCTGTTATAGTTTTGGCCAACTGCTTACACACGTTTTCAAAACGATTACTCAGTTTTTCAAAACTCTACACACAATTCCCAAAACTGCACACACAAAATGTGAAAATGTCTCACATCTCCTTCAAAATGTAACACTGCATTCAAAATGCCATGAAGACATGTCAAAATGAAGCATTTGCATCAAATGGCAAACACTTCTTTCACAATAGTACATTTTTGGAAATACCATGTAAACACTGTTGTTCTAAAGCTCTTCTAGCATTCATTATCCTAAATGTAAAGTTCCTTACAATGTTCTAGTGAAAGTAAATCTGTTGAGTGGTTAAAACACAGTAAAAATTAATAAGATGGTGAAAAGTATTTATTTTTCCAAAACATTAATCTAATTACCATAGTACAGAATAGAAAGACAAAACCATTTGCCATTTGTGAATATGTACAGAAACCATAAACATGTAAAACAAAAGTAGAAGTTTATAGGAAAGAAGTGCAGAGTGTTTTGGTGTCTAAACACCAGTGTTAAGGTGCATCCCTCCTCTGGGCTGGTTTAGACACAATACTTCATCTACATCACACACTATAACACCAGTGTTAAGGTGCATACCTCCTCTGGGCTGGTCTGGACACAATACTTCATCTATATCACACACTATAACACCAGTATTAAGGTGCATCCTCCTCTGGGCTGGGTCTGGACACAATACTTCATCTACATCACACGCTATATTCTCTTTTGTTAAACAGCGAGGAAAGAATCTCCTAGAGCAGCATATCCAACCTTGGACAGAAGCAGCGCCTCCTTGTCCCCACATGCCTCCACCATTTTCCTTCCACCTCTTCTTCGCCCTCGTCCTCTACCTCCTCTACCTTGTCCTTGTTTCATTCCCTTGCTCTCCCTGCAATGTCTGCATCTATTGTTCTAAACAGGTAATCTGACCTTCGCAGTCATTTATGAGCCTATACCAAAACAGTGATTGTTTAATGATCAGTTCAGCTATTAGTGTGTACATATGTGAGAAGTGTGTGTGAGACACTGATGAATGAGTGTAGCATTTTGATTGGTTGTGTTTGGAAAAGGACAGCAAGTCACCTCCTGTTAAATTTTTTTGTTTTTACGTAGAGAATTGTGTGTAGTGTTTTGAAAAAAGTGTGAAAGCCTGAGAAATAGCTTATGGTTTTGGAGATTTGGTGTGTAGTTTTGCACTTTAAGCAACATTGCTTTCTTTGGCCATAACACCAAGCTACAGCTTCCCTTTAGCAGTCTAGCTGAGGAGTTCAAAGTCACCTGAGCCAGAGAAGTCCTGCTCTACCGAGACTCAGTTGACACCGAGGTATCCTCGGCAGGGGTAGAGGTCAGAACAGGAAGGAATTGGCGCGCCCAGGATGCAGTGGAACGGGCGGAGGCAAGGCTGCGGCACAGCACCCTGGTGGGCACGGTGGCTACTGGGCGGGCCGGGGTTGGTAGCATTGGTGCTTCAGCAAAGCCAGAGGAAAGGAGAAGCGGAGGCTTATCCAGGAGGAGGTACGAGCCAAGGTGGAGGAAGATTGCTTCAGCAGAGTGGTGGGCATGTCCAAGCAGGGGGCCTGGACCAGGTGGGAGCATACAGCTGGCCGTAAGATAACCTGGGCAGATCTCTGGAGGGCGGAGCCAAACCATTTTAGGTTCTTGGTCCAGTCAGTGTATGATGTCCTCCCTAGCCCTGCCAACCTGTTCACCTGGGGCCTGGTGGACTCACCCGCTTGCAAACTCTGCCAGAAAAGGGGGTCAATAGAGCATATCCTTAGCTGCTGCTCAAAGGCCTTGGGAGATGGCCGTTATCGTTGGCGCCATGACCAGGTCCTGAAGGCAGTAGCAGACACCATCTGCACTGGCATTAATATCAGCAAACAGCATCATCCATCCTTTTGTCTGAGCAGGCGAGAAGCCTCAGCCCCCCAGAAAGACTCAAGGAGGCCTGCTCGCAACAGCAAGACATTGGCACATCCTGGTGGACCTAGGGAGACAACTGAGATTCCCGGACACCCTTGCAGTTACAGCACTCCGACCGGACATGGTATTGATGTCCGTGGCAAGCAGGCAGGTGGTGCTACTTGAACTAACTGTTCCCTGGGAAGATCGAATAGAGGAAGCCCAGGAGAGGAAGAGGGCCAAGAACGCCGATCTGCTAGCTGAGTGTCGGAGGAATGGGTGGAAGGGCCGCTGTGAGCCGATTGAAGTGGGCTGCAGGGGCTTCACAGGCCAGTCTCTACACCGGGTCCTGGGACTCTTAGGGATTTGTGGACTGCTCAGGCAAAGAGCCATCAAGAACATCCTGGAAGCTGCTGAAAAGGCTTCACGGTGGCTCTGGTTAAAGAGGGGTGACGCGTGGCGTAGCGCGCTACCTGGACACAAGTCGGGGCCTGATCACCCCCGGCTGGGTCGCCCGGGTGAGGGTGTCTGACGTAAGACCTGAAACACCCCATGACCCCGGGGCATTACTGATGATGTGTCCAGGTTGCACCATAAGGTGCATTCAAGTACTGAGTGAGAGGTTTAAAAAATTGTTTGACATGAAAAGATTTTGTATGTAAGCAGTTGGAAACAACTGTAGTAGTGTATTATTATTGCTTGCTATAGATTGTTCCTGATGGTGTGAAGCATGTTCATATTTAGTTATCTATCGGTATTCTCAACGGGTGGGCCATGGCCCTCCAATGGGTATAGGAGCGTCATCTGGTGGGCCGTGTAGGCAGTGGTAGACTACCCAAAAATAAATTCACATTCAAAGGCACAGCCAGCTAGACAAGTGGTTCCAAAACCTCTCCTGGAGGATAACCAGCCAGTTCTTGTGTTTGAACTACCTGCTGGCTTGCACACCTGATTCCACTTGTCTACTATTTAACATGTTCTCGATTTTGTGGTTCTGGTGAATCTTGAGGGCTACAGCTAAACTCTGGCATGGCTGATGCCTTTGAATGTGCGTGGTGGCATATGTGTGCATTCTGGAATCTCTGGAGAAGCTTCATTAAAAATGAATGCATTAAAAAGTGTTTAACTGCCCATGTTCTTCCAACTTTGTGGCTGGTCAAAGTTTCTATGATACATGTATTTCAAATCAAGTCGGCAGTTTAAAAAACTGCTTGGGAAATTCAAATAGCTGTAAAGATGTTCTGTAATATAATTCATATACAGTAACAATGATGTAAATATACAGTACTTTTTTTGCAAAATGTCTGTCAGTAAGTTACATTAATGCAGTAATAAACTGTATTGTTCGAATGAAGTAATGAGCTGTGATGAGCTGTAATATTGATCATAGCAACATAAACATAACTTTTATGGCAACTCTGCTGCCAAAATATTACTGTTATTTTAGAGCACACTTCTTTACAGTCCAAGGATTTTCATGTTTGTTATAGGAATTCATTAGATTGGAAATGTCTTCTTTGGTGTATTTATTTTAATCAATGATGCAAATGTCTGATTTATATATTTGTTGGATACAGGATTCTTTCACCAACTTATGGGGCGGCAGTGGCTCAGTGGGTCAAGTAGGTTGTCTAGCAACCGGAAGGTTGGTGATTTGATCCCCGGGTCCTCCTGACCAAGTGTCGAGGTGTCCATGAGCAAGACATCTAACCCCAGTTGCTCCCAACGAGCTGGCTGGCGCCTTGCATGGCTGACACCGCCATCGGTGTATGAATGTGTGAATGAATGGGTGAATGTGAGGCAGTGTAAAGCGCTTTGGTGGCCATTGTTGGTCAGAAAGATGCGCTATATAAATGCAGTCCATTTACCATTTATTTACCAACCCCAAAAGGTGATGCAATAACACATACAGAAAATCCTGCTAACAAAAAACTTTCAAAAGCATATATTGGCAACAGGGTCGGCGGCAGGGTATGGCTTGGTTGGGCTACAGCCCCACCAAAAATTGTGTTAGCCCCACCTTAGCCTTTCCATGGAATATCAACTGTGCTGACTTAGTTGTGTTTTTTGCGACATTCGTGTCACCTGTTCTGCTCTGATAACTACCGTAGCTTACTCTCTTTCTCCATCAATCTCTTAGTTTCTGGTGTGTGTGTTTGTGAGTGTGTGTGTGTGGGGGGTGTGTTTGTTAGTGTGTGTGTGTGGGGTGTGTGTGTTTGTGAGTGTGTATGGGGGAGTGTGTGTTTGTGAGTGTGTGTGTGTGTGGGGGGGGGTTGTGAGTGTGTGTGTGTGTGGGGGGGTGTTTCTAAGTGGTCATGACCATAGGTGTCAATGGTACAAGTAAAAGTACCCGGCTAGGTTTACCCATTTTGGGAAGTCCCGAAATAAAACCCAAATGACCAGGTAACGGGAGTTCATTACTACCTAATAACCACATAAAAGAAATGTTTTATTCTTGGTATTCAATTCATAGACCACTGATTAGTTATGAGCTCTCTCTACTGTTCATTTTGGTCTCAATTAGGAACTTCCCAAAACCTGTGAACTCAGCTATACAAAGTACTTTTACTTCTGACACCTTTGGTTCACAACAACAGAACTTTGCACTTGCAGTTCTAGTCTTTGATGAAATGGGGAGGCTACAACGTAGAAGAGAGAAACTGGAACTGGTATCTGATCCTATTACAGTTTTTTTCAAAAACACACAAAATGCAAAATTTGGCTCATCAAGTCAAAACTCAACACACAAGAATTATTTACACAACACTTGGAGATTAACATCTAATGTCATAATGATAATGTCAAAACTGCCATTCTGCAATCAAAACTTAACACTCTGATTTCAAAAGGCCCTCTTCAGATCGATAGGGAACACACATGCACATGAACAATAAACAGACACAACACACTGGTCAACTTTACTCAAGACACTTTGGTCATTTGTAGTTTTTAACCCGTTTTTACTCCCGCAACCAAGCCTCAGTGATCGACCCCACCTCGATGTCTCCGCATGTCTCTTCCATTGCTCGCAGGAGCGGCACGCGTGCATGTGGTAGGCGGTCGTAGACCTTCCACCGCCATGCCGAAAATAATTCCTCTATCAGGTTGAGGACCGGGAAATAAGGGGGCAGGTACAGCACCATGAAATAGTCGTGGTTGGCGAATTATTCCCGGACCAGAGCAGCCCGGTGGAAACTGACAATATCCCAGATGACAACGAACATGGGCTGCCCTGGTTGTTCCTATGTGACCGCTGCATGTAGTGCATGCAAAAATGTCAGTATGTGTGCAGTGTTGTAGGGACCCAGGGTGGCGTGGTGATGGAGGACCCCCTGACTACTAATGGCGGCACACATGGTGATGTTGCCCCCGCACTGCCCGGCGACGCTCTCGATGGCCCTTTGGCCGATGATGTTTCAGTCCCGATGTCTGGTTTTTACCAGAGTCTCTTCCTCTATCTCCTCTCCATCTTCCCCCGTCTCTTCCTTGTTCTCCACTCCCTCTTCCCGTCTCTTCCTCATCTTCTCCTTCCCCTTGGTCCTTCAGCCTCCATATTCATTATTGTCTCGCGACAGGTTCTCATTCCTGAATTTTATATAGTGACTGATTGGTGTTCAGTTACAGGTTAAGTGTTTTACTGTGTGTGCGGGGGTGTTGCTAATGTCGTGTGTTTTAACTATTGAATGGACGTGCTGACTGCAGAGTGTTTCATCATTGGCCAATGTGTGTAACACGTGTGTTACAGAATTGTTTACGGTGCCATGCCGACCATGTGTTTATTCATTTGGTGCCTGTGTGTACGAAATGCATGCAAACAGTACGGTTTCGACACTTTGGTCTGGGCATACACTTTTAGTGTTTTAGCAATTGGGAAAAACTGTAATACTTTATTTAAAAAAATATATGTAGTATTTATTATTTTGGATTAATCTGCCCACCCCTATTGAGTGTGTAGTGGACAGGTTTGAACAAGTTAAAATAGTGCAAATAGACTATTGCCTAAACTCAGTAGTAGAGACTGTCCACGTCTGTTGCTCTTGATATCATTTTGCATGTGAAAAAAGGAGTCAGTCCAGGGTGGTATTTCTAGCTACTGGGAAGGGTGTTATGCTCTATTCTACATTACACTACAGTGTCAACTTCTGTGTCATTAGATGCTGATTACTGCAATAAACCTTCAGCCAATCCCTCCATGCGAAACAGTAAATAATCAAAGCTAGCATTTTCAGCTAGGTTAGCCAAGACTCTTAAATCTCTGGCAAGAGCCTGTATGTAGACATTTATGAAGCGTACTGATGTAGTGATAGCAATTTAGGAATGTAAAGTTGATCTTCACATTCTGATACCAATCAACCAATGGAAAAAACGTGAAAACATGACATACATTGAGTGACAGCCTCCTCATTAGCTTAAGGATGTGGAAATACAGAAATTATATATATATATATATATATATATATATATATATATATATATGGAAATAAAAAAATACATAAATGAAAGAATATAGAAATTAATGATCACAGGAATAAATAAATAAATAAATAAACAAATAATTAAATAGGGAAAGAATATTGATTATTAAATGTAGATTTTTGTATAAATATTTTTATTGTTGCCTATATTTATTTATTATTTTTTATTTACCATAAATGATGGTATCAATTCTTATGAAAACAAATGATTGGGTGTTCTAAAGATTTTGACAAGAAGTGAGGACACACGAGTGAGGACAGCGTGGTTTCCAGTACCTGAGTTGACTGTGTGTAGAAGAAGCAGGAGATTCACACACAGACTCTCCACCCAAGTCTTCATCACCCTCATCTCTGATAATAACATGCGTCCAGTGAGTCTCTACCAGACGTTTTTCATTCAATAATTTAGCTGATGATGCTCTTATCCATGCCCCAATAACCATAGACACCTTCATCTTTAAAGCAGATAATTACAATAATTAGATCATGCAGGAAGTCTAAAATACAATGTCTGACAATCAATGAGACAATTGAATATTTACATTTTGGAAAGTGAACTAACAATTACCTGATTTAACGATTGATTTGATTTATATTTTTTCATGTAAATGTGTCGATCCTTCCACAGGTCTGGACATGATAGTGAATTAGATTTATATTTAAGTTCTCTTCCTACTTTGCAAGAAAAACCTGTCTACCTGCATACCTACTGTCACCATGACTACAGAGACAGTAAGACAGCTCACTACTAATTGACATACAAACACAGACATGTAATGTAAACCATGTTACACATTGTCTCATGGGTTAGGTTTCTAACCCTTTGCTTTTTACTTTAATATAACAATATGGTATATAGTATAAACCTTATCAGCAAGTATACAGAAGCTACCATGTGCTTTAGTGGTACCATTTTACATGGTAACACTGATCTACGTCATATTAACTGATGACTATTAAAAGTAAAGATTATTGTTTATGATTTAGATGGTGGAAGCAAATGAAGAACTCATTACTTTCCATACCTACATACTATTGGCTCAAAAGCAAGGCGAGCCAGTGTGTAACGTTTCCCAGTTCCCCTTCCCTGGACTCTGCCACTTCCTTATGTTATGTGTCACAGAACTACAATTCCCATTCCCCAGTTCTACATCCTGTGGACTACAGCTTCCCTAGTCATGCCTCCTCAGAACTACATTCCCCATACCCGGACTCAATTATCCTAATTCACCACACCTGCTCACTCCATTTAGTATTTAGTCACACTCCTCTCCTTGCCTCGTTGCGAGGTATTGTGAGTATTCATTCATTTCTCTACTGAGCATTATATTTCTTGTATTGTTTATTCCGGTTTTGACCTTAGCTTTGTCTGTTATATTCTGCCTTGGATATTCCTTTTGTACTTTTGCCAAAACTGGTGTTGTTATACTGCCTGAACCCTGCTGTGTTCTTTTTATGAGTCTGCCTTAGTTTCCATCGGTGCTTCTGTCTTTTGTTGAATTATTCCTGTTTTCTAATAAACAGTGTTCTTTTTACATTTTTGAGAAGTGAATCATTACAGAATACCTCGCCCGAAAAACATAAAATGGCTGGGAGTGAGCTGTTTTGGGATCGCTGGGCCCAGGAGGATCCCCTAATGGACCTCTACGAAGCCTCCTATGAGGACTTTTTAATCTGAGAGGCTATGGATGGGGACTACAACCTTCCCCGTCGTGTCTTTGAGACAGCTGCCCTTTTTGAAGCTAAGAAGGCACCCAGTTCCTGTTCCAAGACAGTGAGTCCCAGTCTCAAAAAGGCTACCAGCCCCATTATCAAGAAGTCTACCAGCTCTAGTCCCAAGATGGCCGCCCAGAGTCCCAAGATGGCCACCGACCTTAGTTCCCTAAGGGATTTCCTCCTCAGGGAATTAAAGAACGACCCTGAAGTAGATGAAGACTACAGGGATTGGATGAAGCAATGTGGCCAAACCACCAGTGCTCATCCAGAGTTAGTTGGCCAGTTCTTCGCCTGGAGGGTCGGTCATGGGTCACTCCAGGCAGAGGCTGAGGCCTTCCTTGTTAAGCGGCTGCTTACCCGATCCCCTCAGCTCATGTCCTG
>JACXGM010018398.1:0-19075 GCA_016801145.1 Umbra pygmaea | reverse complement strand
GTATTTCAACTGTATTTTTTATCTTTTGTCTTTATTGTACCCTTTGTGTAATACTTGTGTATTTGTATTTATGTGTAACTCTGTCTGTACTTGCACCTTTTTTGCCTTATCTTGGCCAGGTCGCCGTTTTAAATGAGAAATTGTTCTCACCGTGCCCACCTGGTTAAATAAAGGTTAAATAAAAAAATTAAAAAAAAGAAGGATTGGGCATCCTCAATGAAACATTAAAATTGTTATATGGCAATAGGTTTGAGGATAAACATTTACATGCCTGACTAAGACTAAATAGTACAAAGCAATATTTTTGTTAGTGATGAGTTGGAATTAGAGAAAATTCAATTTCTAAAGTTTAATTGTGATGAGAAGCCTGGCTACTGTATTTTCGATGTTCTTTCCTTTCAAAATAAGGCTAGCAGTGCTCCCTTCTAGTGGTAAATTGCTGAAAGTGCATGTTATACATTTTTGCCAAGATGTACGATTATTTATAGAAAGTAAGAAACATAACCTACATTTACTGTTTACTTCAATTAATTGCTTGCCAATTAATTTTAAAACCTCACTGGTAGAATGAAAATGAAAATACGATATATATTTTTAAGTGAAACGTTGCTATGGGGTATTTTTTTAAATGATTAATAATAAACTGTGTGAATACAGCATACTTGCAAATAATTTTATTATTGTTATCATTATTATCATAATTCAAATGTTCGCATAATTTCTACACGGAAATGAAAATATACTACCGGAAGTGACGTTAACATTAACCATGGCTGATCCTGGAAACACAAACAACAGACAAGTCGATAAGCAAAACGGGTATTTTAACATTAAACAGATGCTAGATATGCACCATTTGCGAAATGTAGGACATAGAGACACTTCGGGGAGTGTAAAGTGCACTGTCGAAAAACTAACAACTTCGGAATACTGTGAAAAGTTGCAAAGGTGGATGTGGCAGTACTATACTGGATATGTGAACTGGCAAAGCTGTATGGCAGTGTCTGCAATGTCTGCGCCTTCGTATTTGGCAACGCAGCAATTCACGCCACCTGTCTGGCCTGCCGATTTCCCAAATGTTGATGCCCAGAACTGGTACAATAATCCATTCGGACTCCCCCTATCGCCGTATCCACACGCTAGACCCGCGACTGTAAGTCCGCCTGGGGAATCGTCTGGGAGTGGTGCTGTGTCCACTTCTGTACCAGTGCCACAACAACAGAACGGCAATGTACAACGTCCAGGTATCACATGCGCAAATTCTGTTCTATTTTATTTGGTAAACGTGTGAATGGATAATGATTTAGATAAATAAGTAATGCAATAATGATTGAGAAAACATGTTGGAGCTGTTACAGTGTTCAATGACTTAGAGGCTGAAATGTAGACCTGGGTTACAAAGACTCCAATAATAGGCCTATTTTAAATATAGGAAATATGGAATTGAATCTTGAATGAAAAAACTTTTAGCAATTAATAGTCTTAACCACGTCATATATGTGTTTGTAGGTCGAGAATACAGTATTCCCTCGCCTCTTCAACGGTTCATGGCTGAAATGGTTGATTTTTTCATCCTGTTTTTCATCAAGGCAACTATTATTCTCAGCCTCATGCACCTCAGCGGATTGAAGTGAGTTTAATTTGACACAAAATCAACGGCCTGTTTATATGGAATCTTGTAGTATTTAAATGGACCTCTTTTCATGTGGTCAAAAACGAGTGTGGTACAGTGGAGGGTTTCTGTGATCTATCAGCTTGAGGTGATACGGATCTGATTGGTCTTTACGTGTGGTGGATAACATTAGACCTATGTATTCGTTGCATAGATTGAAGAATCTTTTTTCTTTTTCCTTTTATCCTTTCAGGGACATTTCCAAGATTGCCATGCATTTCATTGTGGAAGAAATAGATGAGGACACATCCATGGAAGATCTCCAGAAGATGATGCTAGTGGCCCTGGTTTATCGGATATTAGTGTGTTTTTATGAGGTCAGCAGGGCAGGAATTTCCTGGAGACTGCACATATTTGTTGTCTATTTAGTTTTTTATTGTTATTTAGGAGACACTTTCACCCAGAAGGACCTACAAATGCAATTATGGAAAATTGTATTCTTCATGGGCAGAGCAAAAAAAAGTTTCACCAGCAACCAAATTGGATTATTTTGATTTCCAGCTGGTTATTCCGCATTTTAGTAACGACTAGGTGGTGAACTGTGTGTGGTTGTGTGTGTCCTTTTAGATTGTGTGTATTTGGGGGGCAGGGGGTGCCACTCCAGGGAAATACCTCATTGGCCTCCAGGTTGTCACTTGTGACTCGTCAGTCCTGGTTCATCCCAACCGTGTTCTTGTTGTCCCTGCTACTCGAGTCGCATTTTCTGCGTAAGTAATGGGTCATTTTTTAATGAATCACCCTGTATTAAAGTAACATGATTGGTTGGTGTGATCACCCTGTATTAAAGTAACATGATTGGTTGGTGTGATCACCCTGTATTAAAGCAACATGATTGGTTGGTGTGATCACCCTGTATTAAAGCAACGTGATTGGTTGGTGTGATCACCCTGTATTAAAGCAACATGATTGGTTGGTGTGATCACCCTGTATTAAAGCAACATGATTGGTTGGTGTGATAACCCTGTACTAAAGCAACATGATTGGTTGGTGTGATTACCCTGTACTAAAGGATTTTTAATGCAACCTTTTGTATTGCTGTGTCTCTCTTTAGATCAACAGTCCGAGCCTTGAACAAAAACTTCTCCATAGCCTTCTTCTTCCCTGCCTTCATCACCCTCCTCTTCTTCCAACACAACAGGACTGTGTATGATATGGTGGCTGGCACTATTGTTGTCAAGCGCAATGGGGCCAGATGACCAACCAGGCATGGTGATTAAACCAGGAGGTACCAATGAGTGAAGGCCCGTGGCTGGCTACTATTTTATTTCAACGTGGATATGTTTCTGTCAACCTCATGGTACTAATGCTAACTATAGCGTTACTATGACATGTTGCTATCAACTTTCCAGCTCAAGGGCAGCAACATCAGAACCAAAACCATAGAGATGAAATGATTCTATTACTGTACTCAGAACCAACGCAATAAAGAGGAAGAGGAGAACATCTGCACCCAGGCAGAGGACAGGAAATATAGCGTCTATATCTAATTCTCTCACTCTTGTATATTGGTGTTAATAGAAACACCTTTTTTAACAGCTGTACTCATTTTTTGTGCCAAATCAATGTTGGTGTAATTTTCTGCAATGCTGTTGCATATTAGCACACACCAGATAAAAGCTCTAAGCAGTAATCTTCACATTTATCCAGGAACATTAGCTTTTTGCTTAATTAGTTCATTTAATTGATGATTATCTACAAAATTGTAAGTACATGTAAGATCAAAAAGTCCAAGGCAAGAGAAGGGGTATTTTGTTGTTTTAGCATTTAGACCGTATTTTATTTGGTTATTACATGCAGTATTCTGCTTGGCAACACTCCTCACATGGAAAGTTTCCCATCAGTTCATTAATTTATTTTACCACTGTCTGATGTACTCAGAGCATTTAGGATATCTGAATTGGTTTAATATCATGATCTGTAAATGTGCATGACTTCACATTTTCCTGTGTCCCATTTAGCCACGGAGATGAAAATATCCTAAATGTAAAATGAATGTGGTGCGCACAGTATAATGACTGTGCTGATCACAGTAAATACATCTACCATATAGGGTGCCAACATTTAGAACTTTTGACAAAACCCATGTACATATTGCAAATGCATGATTTTTACTGTAGTGCACTATGTAGTGAATAGGGTTACCTTTGGAACAAGGAAAGATTCTGATTATTCCACCCTGATAATAGTGTTAAGGTTTTTACATGGGTTTGGCTAGATTCAAATATTTTTCCTTGGTTGTAATAAAAAATATTTGCCTTTTTATACACAGTAGAATATATTGTAAATATGGACCAGTGAAGTTAAAACACATTATAATTCCGCATTATGAAGTAAAATTAACAGTCTTTGTGAAATTGATAAAGTTAATTTCGTGTTAGTGGAAAAAGGTTTGACATTTCAATCCAAAAACACTGTGTAGGTAGTGAGGGGCATTTGAGACTTCATTACTGTTCTTCAAGCAGCAGGATCAAGCTGTCAACACAAATTTTGAATTTACTTTGCAAAGTAAAAGCAGTGACTGATATTTGACACATTGCAATGCATTTCAAAAATGACTTTTATTTGGAAATAAAAAATCTAACTGCTGCCAGCATAATATATTGCTGCTAGAAGAAAGGAAATTATGTCTTGAATGCCCATCATTACGTTTTTTAAGTGCATTGCAATGTGTCAAATATCAGTGATGGCTTTTATTTTGCAAAATAAATTCTGAGTTTATGTTGACAGATTAATCCTGCTGCTTGAAGAACAGTAATGAAGCCTCGAATGCCCATCACTATATGTAGGGCCTGCCATGAATAATAATTAGTGTTTACTCGGTTACAAATAAAGTTGCTAGGCTTACACCATGGAGTGATACAGTTTTGCTGTATTTTTATTTGCAGTTAAATAAATAAATGTAAGACGTTAGGATTCAATTAATTTGGTTTTATTCCTTTAACCTGGTGTGCTAATTAGAATTTTGTTACATCATAAATAAATAAAAAAATAGGTACAGTATTTTTTTCAGGCATACTGATGCTCTTTCTTACAGACAACATATAGCAGAGTTATTTGCCATTATCTGGATTCAAACTCCATTTACAGCATTACATTCACACTGCATGCAGTGTCTTAGATTGCCTTAGGCCACTCACATCAGTCCATTTAGGGTAATGTGAGTACAGTCGTGGTCAAAGGTTTTGTGAATGTCACAAGTATTGGTCTCCACAAAGGCTGCTGCTTCAGTGTTGATAATGGCAATTTGCATATTCTCCAGAATTTCATAAAGAGTGATCAGATGAATTGGAATTAATCGCAATGTCCCTCTTTGCAATGAAAATGAACTTAATCCCCCCCAAAATAATTTCACTGGATTTCAGGCCTGCCACAAAAGGACCAGCTGCCATCATGTCAGTTATGTCTATCTAAGGTTGATTCAGCTGTGGGATCGTGGCACCACCAGTGCCGAGCTTGCTCAGAAATGGCAGCAGGCAGGTGTGAGTGCATCTGCATGCGCAGTGAGGTGAAGTCTTTTGGAGGAAGGCCTGGTGTCAAAAAGGAGAGCAAAGAAGCCACTTCTCTCCAGGAATAGCATCAGGGACAGACTGATATTCTGCTAAAGGTAAAGGGATTGGACTGCTAAGGACTGGGGTAAAGACATTTTCTGTTGATGAATCCCCTTTACGATTGTTTGAGTCATCTGGAAACATCTTGTCTGGAGAAGACAAGGTGAGTACTACCATCCGTCCTGTGTCACGCCAACAGTAAAGCATTCTGAGACCAATATCCAACTGGTCAAAACGCAACCCCGTCCCCAAATACATAGAGTTATTATGAACTACCGACATGAGTCTCGCTTTTATCAGGTTTGACCTGTTGGCAGACAGGATGCACGTGTCAATAGGATTACAATGGTGATTAGAAAAAATTGCCGTTGTGAGTTGAATTCGTAGAGGACCTGTATAAAATGTATCCAAAATCTGTAAATCTCTGAATGAGGACAAAATAATTGAAAATTATTGATAACTTAATGTAACTACATCACAGTTACAAACGCAGCTGCGAAGGTGCCATTGGGTTTTAAGCAGTGCATAAAAAGGCTAGAAAAATTATATGAACCCTTTGAAATTACTTGGATTTTTGCATAAACTGGTAATAACATTTAATCTGATCAATAGACAAACACAGTCTCCTTAAATTACACATTTTCATTTCTTTATTGAACACAACATGTAAACATTCACAGGGTGGAAAAAGTACCCGTGTATGTGAACTCTAGGATTTAATAACTGCTTGATCCTCCTTCGCAATAGCGCCCCCAAGTGGAACTTTAAACCATTTACGAAACTTATTCTTCGAATATTCTTGGGATTGCTGTAGTGCATGGCTTTCTGGAGGTCATGCAGCATCATAATCTGGTTGAGATCAGGACTATGCCACTCCAGAAGGAGTATTATCTTCTCTTGAAGCAATTTTTTTGTAGATTTACTTCCGTGTTATTATTATGTTGCATCACCCAACTTGTTTAATTGGCGGACATATAGCCTCTCCTGCAAAATGTTTGATGATAGCAAGCTGTCCAGACCCTGAAGCAATAAAGCAGCAACATAAAGTAAGGCCTCCTCCTCCATATCGTATAGTTGGGATCAGGACTGGATATCGGTGTGCTGTGAAATCTTTTCTCCACACAACATTGTGTATATATGTTTTGTAGGTACACTACGCCACAAGATAACTTTTTCCCTGCGTGACAATTACACACAGACTTAGTTTTCCCTCATCTCCACTTCTGCATCCTGCTGAGAACATGTCCAGACTGTCTCCTGGTCAGTTAGGAATGATACGACAAGTAGAATGTCTACAGCTGTTGAATCGAAGGAGCTCACTCACTGCTGTGGAATTGAACTTGTATAGCGAACAGATGGAATGTTTCAAACTGACACCAGTGACGTTCTTATCTGTCTTTATTCGTCTAGATTCCACAATGGTGGGGTGATGGGTTATATAGACATACAATAGTGTGATGTGAAAATATACTATTATCAAAAGGAGATATCTGCACATGTCAATAAAGAGTCACTTGCAACAGTTTTCCTTTTACCTGTAATATTTTATTACTTGGGAGCACAGTGAAAATCAACACATGACTTTCCCACAGCACCGTAGATGGGACATGGAGTTGAGGGATCGTTCTTCTTGAACACGTTGTATTTACATGCTTTTTGGTCAAACTCCTTCATGCAGTCATCAGTAAAGCCTACGGGTGTCCAATACTTGCAGCTGGACAGTAGATATTAGCAAATTGTATTTTTTACTGTAAATCTATGGAATTTTACACTCATTCATACATACATAGACCACCTCAATATCTTGTTTGGATTGTTTTGTGTTACAGTAATAAAAAAGTGCACCACACGTTTCGTTTGATAGAAACAGGCTGGGAAGTTGAGGGCTGAATGGATCATTAAACTATAGGACACATCAGTTAGCTGGTCATATAGTTTGGGCCGTAATTATTTGGAAATTGACTAAGTTAATATTATTTTAGCTGTCTACCACAGTGTATTAGAGTTTCTAAAATAATGAATATGTTCTGGAAGTTTGACAAGGCAGGGTCAATTGCTGATCAGTGTACTTGGGTTTCTTGAAAGGCATTATTATTATTATTATTATTATTATTATTATCATCATGATCATCATCATCATCATCATCATCATTAGGACCCATTGGGAGGGGAGAAAAATTATGTTCTGAAAGTGGAGAATTGCAGCTGTAATTTGAGGGTATTTAGATCCAAATTGGCTGAGCTTTGTAGAAATTGCAACATGTTCCACATGTGGCCCCTCTTTTAAGGATCCAAAATTATTTCAGGTGTTCCATTGGTAGGTGAGTGTCATTTCTTCATCAGTTCACTTAAAGTAGGCAGATAAAACGTCTAGATTTGAAATCTGGCATTTGCATTCAGAATCTTCTGATGTTTACTTTTTATATAATAAGTCCAAAGTGCTGTCACTGCCTTAGGAAGAACATTTAACAAACCAGAGAGATTGGAACTCAGGAACACCAAAAAACCTTGTAGACATGGAAAGCTACTGCAGTGGATAACAAGAAAACCCCCTTCACAACAGTTGGCCAGCTCAAGCACACCCTCCAGGAAGTACTGTAGGCGTATCTTTGTCAAAGTCAACTATCAAGAAAATACTTAACCAGAGTAAATACACTGGGTTTCCCAAGTGTTTAACTTATACATTTTACTACAATACACTTTTAAAGGCATACAGTGACAAAACAAATAATGTACCTGTGCTACCGGATCTGATCCCGGAACAGAGTTCCCAGATCCTATTCCAGCAGCTCAAATGAATCAGAGTTTACCATAAGTACACCATGGGTATGCCTCAAAAACAGCAAGAAAAGATTAGTGTGCAAAAATATCTAGAAGGTTCTCGAATAAACTTCTATGGACAGAAGAGACAAAGATGAACTTGTACCAGAATGATTAAAAGAGTATGAAGGGAAGGACATGCCCATGGTTTGAAGCATACTACTTCATCTGTGACGAATGGTGGAGGTAGTGTTATGGCATGTACGACTGCCAATGGAACCGATTCCCTTGTATGTACTGATAATGTGACTGCTGACAAAAGCAGCATTATGGAATCTGATGTGTTTAGGGCTATATTATCTGTTAAGAGCCAGCCAAATGCTGCAAAATATTTTGGATGGCAATGCACAGTGCAGATGGATAATGACCTGAAGCATAACGTGAAATCAACAAGACTTTTTTTAAATGTGGAATGTTTTGCAATGGCCATCAATCACCTGAAATAAAATCAGTTGAGCATTAATTTCACTCGCTGAAGGCAAACTGAAGGCAATACTACTTTTTACACTGTCTGGGCAAGATTCTGCTACATTTCGTTTCTATACACGTTTGATAAATGAGGGCCAGTCTGATGTAAAAATATACTGTTATCAAAAGGAGATATCTGCACATGTTAATAAAGAGTCACTCAAAACAACAGTTTTCCTTTTACCTGTAATATTTTATTACTTGGGAGCACAGTGAAAATCAACACATCACTTTCCCACAGCACCGTAGATGGGACATGGAGTTGAGGGATCGTTCTTCTTGAACACGTTGTATTTACATGCTTTTTGGTCAAACTCCTTAATGCAGTCATCAGGAAAGCTTCTGGGTGTCGAGTACCTGCAGCCGGACAGTAGATATTAATTCTATGGAATTTTACACTCAATATATAGACCACCTCAATATCTTGTTTGGATTGTTTTGTGTGACAGTAATAAAAATATGCACCATGCGGTTCATGTAATACAAATGTGGTAGAAAAATAAGGTCCCTTTCAATAGTTTTATGGAAATATACAATAAACAGAATGTAGCTATGATATAAGAAAAGAAATCCCACACATTACATTGAGGTGTCTTGTATAGTTAATATAGCATAATTTTTCAATGATCAACATTTATTTGGTGATTATCATTTACTAATACTTCAAGATGTCTAGAAAAGCTTTGATATGTCACTAAATGTTATTCCATATTGTTTGGTATTTTCTAAAAGCTGTCGATTATGTGGAAATCTTGCACCAAAGATTATTCAAAAGCTGTTACAATGACTTATACACACTATGAAGATTTGTTTAACTGTAAATGAAGATTTCTTCCATTGAATAAAGTGGCCCACCAAATGTTAATTAACTCAGGAAACAGGATGTCTCTAGAATGCAATCAGTGTAAATTTAAGATAGTGTGACAAACGAGGACAACTGCCAGATGTTTACCATGACTTGTGAAGCCAGCGGGAATGTAGTACTGTAACCTATGGGCCAGTGGAGGGGGACAAACCTATAGAAACAGACAAGCTGGTCCCTGGTTAAGACTGGTTAACCAGTACCAGTTTGAATCCAGGGCTCATGGCATTGGCGGGATTTTGTACTAATGCTAAAAAATTGGATTAATTGGATTGTCCTATTGATTAAACATTTTAGTTCAACAATTAATCATGTTTTGACCTTTATAACCATATTAGACATCAATGTTCAGAATTCAAAGGTAAAAACTTAACCATCAACTCCCTTTCCTCATAACTAATGTGAGACCATATACTCACGCTGTGCAGCACTCCATGTCTCCACCAGTTAAACATCTGCAGTTCATACAGTCACTGGTCCTCCATTTGGAGCCAACAGCATGACTTGTACCGTCCTTCTTATACAGACACTCTGTCATCCCATTGCCTGTAGAAGGAAACAAAAAAGTGTCTGTGCGCGTGCGCATGCTTGTGCGTGTGATTAGCACCTAGTTCTATGCTCTACCTTTTGCTCTCCAACAGGCTGTGTGTGACAATGGCAGCAGTGCACACAGGATCACAGCTACAGCCAAGGACCTCTTCACAGGAAGAAAAGAGACAGTTCAACATTAACCTTCGCTAGTAAAATTACAGTCCTTTTAGCCTTTATTATGTAAGCTACTTCTACCTTACAGCAGTTATATCCACATACAAAACACATTGTAACACCTCATTAGATGTCCTTAATAACATTGGAGAAACAATACATTGTAATTCATAGTCAGATATCCTAAGACCTGCTGAAGCAGTGCATCTTGACAAATGGAGCAAATAATATGTTGCATTATTTGAGCCCAAAATATACATTTAGAGGTACTCTATACAAAACAAATGCTGGTGTGGATGTTTTTAAATTACTGGGTAGAAATACTACATTTAAAATAACTTGTAAGAAAATTAAAATATTACATTTTTCAAAGCCTTTGGGACTTCATTTGAGACCAAATGAAATCCCCATGGACAACTATAAAAATAAAATGATTTCCATAATTGACTAAGACGCAGTATGAATTAATGTTTGTTTACGTCTCTTTTGATTAAATTTGTTTAATCGACACGCTCTTCTCTAGCTGTCAAATATATCTTAAAAATGCTAAACTTTTTCTTTATTTCCTTTCTTTTGTTGTGTCAACTTCAGTTGGAAGTGGCTCTGTAATTGTTAAAATCCCTGGGATCACCACATTTAAAAAGTGACGTACTAAAGCAGTCTTCCAATGTGTCTCGCTTTAGACCAGGCTTTATTTCTTACTGAAATAACTGAGAGTTCTGTGGTGAACCATGGGTTTATCCTTTCTTTAGTTCTAGATGTCTTCTCAGGAGCATATTTGAATAAATACATTTGAATAAATAACATTAAACAGGGTCCAAATGTTAACAAATGAGTGTCTACCCTTAATGAAGCCTCTTAAAGGGTCTTTAAAATTATCTTGAGTAGGTTCCAAGATCAATTGTGTCAAGTTCCTGTCAACACAAGCTATTCTAAAACAAACTAAAGAGGATAATCAATTTAAATTGAAATCACCAAGTATCACAATCTTATTGTTTTCAAAAGGGGATAAGTGATTTAAAAATAGAAGTGATTGCTTCCTGTGTAGCAGATGGTAAGCAAATAAACCACAGTGACAGACACATTACCAAAAATTACCAAATTAATAACAAGAAGCACATACTGTTCAGGAACAGAAATACTAAAAGGTTGTATGGCCTTAAAATCCTTATGTAAATAATAAATCTTTATTGTCCACCAAGGTAGAAATTTGTCTTACATACCCCTCCACCCTTTTTTGCTCCATCACATTAATTGTACGTAACAGTTACATCACCATAGGAGGACTTCAACAAGGTTTCAGAACACACTAAAATGTCTGCGTTGGATTCCTTTCCCCACAAGTCTAGCAAGTCAAGTTTGGGAATGATGGTTTGAACGTTAATGTGCCCAAGCCCTTGTCTTGTTTCAAAATCTGAGGGGCAATATGTTGTTTGCAAAGGAGGTAGGCTGGGCAGATTACAAGTGCTTACATTGACAACAGGTTTAAAAGGGAGAAGAGGAGGAAATGGGACAGTAGACTCATGAACAGCATCAGAACAGACACCAGACAGATTTTTTTGTAAAAAAAATGTACAGTTACCTGGTTGCAAGATTCCAGTCATTTTATAATGTTGGGAAATAATCCCTGCACCCAGGCAGAGGTGTCAAAAGTAAATGTAAAAGTACTTTGAGTTCATCTGTTTTGAGAATTCTCTAAATAAAAGTCTATTACTACCTCTTCACCAAAATTAAGCTTTGTTTTACATTTTTGTTGAACATTCTTTACCAGTCATTTTGTTCTCAATTAGGAACTTTCCAAAACTTCTGAACTCAGCTGCACCAAGAAAAAGTACAGTTACGTGTACTTCTGACACCTCTGCACCCAGGTGATTTGGGTGTACTGCATCCTCTATATAATACATTCTGAATTTCCAAAAGGAATCAAAGTTATCCACGAATGGAACTCCACTTGTTTCTCCTAGCTTTGCAATCCTATATTGGGATCAGAAGAATCTCTTCTACCTTTCTAGTTTTTAACAATGGCGGTTCCAACCTTCCCGTCGTGTGGTTACAATAACCCCGCTCCAAAACTTTTCCTGACCGAGAGCCGGTTCTTTGGCTGTCAAATCTATATCTAAAATACCTAAAAATAGGCACCGGAAACAAACTTTTCCAATTCTTTCTTTGGTAAAAAGGGGTAGGTGAGAGACCTGACCGATGAGCCAGACAGTAAAAAAAGTACTTCAAACGATTTTGGAACACATACAAATTATAGAATTGTTCCCCAAATTGAAATTCTTGAAATTGCAGGAGTATATTTGTTTTAAGTATAACAATGGCATTTTATACATTTCGTTCAAATGAAATGACTTCTGATAGGTAGACGTTTATCCAGTTAGTAAAACTTTGTATAGTTTTGTTAAGATAGATTAATGTAGTATTCTATTACAGTATACAACAAAAATATGTTTCTACATTTGTTTATATTAAGAATCATACTTTAGGAATTTAGGTTTTTGATTATTTTCCAGATTTTAAACAATCCTGACATGATTACAATAAATCTTACCATGATCTGAAGACTGGATTCTCAGTTAATGAGATTCTGTAGCAGAGAAAAACAACATTTGTTTAGGCAGCAACAAAATGCAGACACGCCAAAATTATAGATAGGCTACAACTGTTTAAATACCGGTATACAATTTGAAGGGATCTAACGTATTACAGATTTAATAACATAACATTTTGTACAACAAAAAAATAAACAGCATGATGAAGTGTAAAGTAAACCAGCAATCAGATAAGTTTACAAGTAGCTATGTTGTAACAGTAGAGCTGTTAAATGAACCAAGCCTAAGTCATGCTGCCTTTAAGTAAATAAATTAAGATTCCCAACAACTACAGAATAAATTCCCATATAAAGCTAAATTTACAAGGCATTGTCAATCTATGTAGATTCAACTAGGTTAATTTAAACAAATACTTAAAAGCCCATAGATATACAGTCTAACCTAAAAGAGAAACCTATAACATACAACCTTTTAAACTGGCAGGAAAACTGGAAAAGAGAACAAAGAACTTCCACAGACCAAAGCAAAATGAAAAGAACTTACAATGTTCATTCAAATCGAATCAGCCAATGTTAGGAGTGTTGCATGATGCATCTACCGTACATATATGTGATGCCTAAGTGGGTGGGGCTTCATCATCGGAGAGGGTGGACAAATTAGAAATTCACTCTGAACCAGCCGCGGGTGGTGGATCTTAATTGGGGACGCCAGGCTCGCATTACCGAACGTAATGCGAGCCCGGTGTCCCCCATTAAGTTCCACAGACCAGGGGGGTGTTGCACAAAACCAAGATAAGGGATTAAGTTGGGATATTGAAAGTTATCCTGGATGAATCTAGCCTTCATTTGGTTGCACAAAGCTGCTAGAAGTAAACCTAGCCAAGTAACCATAGAGATTTATTCTTTGCAGCTAGCAGGCTAACAGCCAGGCTAAGATAGCCTAAATCCTGGAGCCTTATGTGTTAAATCAGTTGTCTCTCCGATCCAAAATAAACGTGTTTAACATTCATACCATGTATTCTGAATGTGTTCCGCTGAATTTTAATTAACATGAATTACTCGTCACTATTACTGTCACGAGTTTGATCCAACCATTGCAGTTGTTTAGTTTGAAATGATTCATGACGTTTTAACGGTGATTACAATGAAGTCGATGAGGACAATATATTTTTATTTTTTTATTGAACCAGGTAAACACGTTGAGAACAGTGTCTCATTTACATAAAGTCAAATTACAGAAACCAATAAAGAAAGTCCCCTTCACCTGTGTTACTTCCTGCACCATGGCATGCCCATTTCTGAATGACGTTTTGGATGAAGAAGCACTGATATTGAGTAGTGCTTTCAGACGTGACGAAGTGTTTCGGGACAGATCATTCCCTTTAGGGATTTTTTGTTGCCTAGTCACAATTGTTCTGTATGAACATTAATTAGCTAGATATTTAGGATTAGACATATCCTAGTTTATAGAGATTTGTGCATATGGTGGTAAAATATATTCTCGAGGAACATTAACACCCTCTGCTCACTTTTAGGGCAAAAGTAGGCTAAATAGTAATACATTTGATTTATTTATTGCTTTACATGGCAGGCTACTCAGAGACAAGTTACAGTAAAACCAGCACACTTAGCACATAAAGCAGTGGTCCTCAAACCCTTCCATGGAGGGCCTAGTGTATACTGGTTTTTGGTCTTTCCCTTCAATTAGAGCATAATTAGACCTAGACTGCCAGGTGAGGGGAGATACTAACCAATTAGTGAGCTACTCCATCAGGCTTGTACAAGATAAAAGCAAAAACCTGCATACACTAGGCCCTCCATGGAAGGGTTTGAGGACCACTGACATAAAGAGATGCAGCAATAAAACCTACTAATAAAACAAGCATATTAAAAGCAATTAAAAGAGAATGTACAATTTTGTAAAAATGTGGAGTTTTTTGCATCTTCACCACCTCATAACTAATGCGGCACGCGTCTTCTCCATCTCTGCATCAGTAAATCTGTGATCGATACAGTGGTCTATTTAAAAAAGCCGTGAGCGTGCACTTATCCAGACTATCTACATCTGTTTTGACAAAGCTTCACCTTTTCATCCTGGCTCAGCAAACGGGCAACCGATTAAGATTGAGCAGATCACACTAAGTCAAGCTGCGCTTGTTCAGTTATCCTGGATTTCTTTATTCTACTTTTGTGCAATACCCCCCTGTGTCTGCTCTGAACAGAGTACAAATTACCACAGAGAGATATGTGACATACCTGCATACGGAGGGAGGGTAACTATTACCTAGTTGGGATGTTTCTTGTGACATTTGGACCCTGGCGACATGAGTCAATTTCATAGAACCACACTTATAATAGTATGTAAAAGTTATAAAATTACACATTAAAATAACTGCACTCACAAACTTGCACCAAACATAAGGACAGAAGGCCTTTATACAGTACAAAGGCAATATTGTTTCTGAAACGGTAAACAGTAATGTTAAATGTTGAATGCAATTCCTTCTGGCAAAGGGCATGTTCAGGCCTGACTCCTGTCACAGGCGGACAAGCAGTGCTCGAATTACGTGGGAGCCAGAGGGAGCCGAGCTCCCATAGAGTGAGGACAGACTCCCATGAAAGCAGCAAAGTTGAAAACCTTAAACAAAGCTCATTATCCATTCCTGTGCGGTCTCTTACCATTAAAGATGTTAAATTAAAATATAACATATAGGCTATTTCGCAGTTGTAACATGCAGATATATGGTTAATAGTATTTAATGTAGACCATAAACAAAAGCTTTTAGAAAGCTTGCAGGTATGGAGGAAAACAGAACTTCAGAATAACCTGGAATCCTTCCAATCCCTCCTTGCCAACTTCTCTCTGTCTGCTGCTAAAGCCTCTTTTATCACTCAAAATTTAAAGCTTCATCCTCCAACCCCAGGAAACTATTTTCCACCTTCTCTTCTCTCCTCAACCCTCCACCTCCTCCCCCGCCATTATCCCTCTCTGCTGATGACTTTGTCCACCATTTTGAAAAGAAAGTTGATGACATTCGTTACTCCTTCATGACGCAACCTTGCAATGCCCACATCACCAAACCTGCCCCTGCACTAATTTCTCCCCTCTCTCACCAAATGCCATTCTGCAGATAGTGAGATCCAGCTGCCCAGCAACATGCCGACCTATTCCCTCATCCCTACAGCAGGCCATCTCTGCAGAACTCCTCCCATTCCTGACCTCTCTCATCAACTCATCCCTGACGTCCCTGGTCTGCAACTTTTGAGACTGTGAACCATCACATTTTTTTTTTCCACCATCTCAGATTTGGCATCTCTGGCTCTGCACATTCCTGGATTGCATCCTACCTGAAAGGCCGGTCTTATCAGGAGACATGGAGAGGGACTCGGTCTGCTGCATGGTCACTCTCCACTGGGGTTCCCCAAGGCTTTGTTCTAGGCCCTCTCCTCTTCTCTCTCTACACCATAACTCTTGGCTCTCTCATAACCTTACACAAACTCTCCTATCACTGCTATGCTGGTGACACTCAACTATTTCTCTCCTTTCCCCCTTTTGACACCCAGGTGAAAACCCACATCTCTGCATGCCTGGCTGATATCTCTGCATGGATGTCAGCACACCACCTCAAGCTCAACCTTGACAAGAATGAACTACTCTTCTTCCATGGGAAGGCCAGTCCCCTCCAGGACATGTCCATCACATTTGAGAACTGCACAGTGTTGCCATCCCAGAGTGTAAAAAACCTTGGTGTTCTCCTGGATGACACCCTCACGTTCTCTGCAAACACCAAGGCTGTGACTTGTTCCTGCAGGTTTATGCTCTATAACATTAGCAGAACACAAACTTACATCATCCAGGAAGCAGCCCAGGTAATCATCCAGGCACTCGTCATCTCACGTCTGGATTATTGCAATTCGCTCCTGGTTGGACTCCCGGCATGCACCACGAAACCGCTTCAACTCATTCAGAATGCAGCGGCCCGCCTGGTTTTCAACCTTCCCAAGTTCTCCCACGTCACCCCACTTCTACACACACTCCACTGGCTCCCAGTTGAAGCTCAAATTCACTACAAGGCCATGGTGCTCGGCTACGGAGCAAAAAGAGGAGCTCCTCCACCCTATCTTCAGGTGATGTTCAAACCCTACATTCCTGCACAGGCTCTCTCCGGTCTGCAACCTCTGGGATCCTTAACATCCCACGTCTTTATGAGGTCAACTCCAATTTCAAGCACTCAAGACTGTTCTCCGTCCTGGCTCCTCAATAGTGGAACCAGCTTCTACTGGAGGCTAGAACAGCAGTCTCTACACATCTTCAGGACATGTCTGAAAACATTACTCTTCAATGAGTTGTATTTCAACTTCTGTTATCTTGAAATGTTTTTGTTATATGTATGATCCTTCTCTAGCACTTATAATATTTCATATATATTGTCTGGTACCGATAAAGTTGTGAATGTTATCTGAAAATGGGCAGTTACAGTAGATGGTGCTCTGCAGTGTATGAATTGTGAATTAACAATGAATAAGACGATGTAATGTAATATTGTATATAAGTTGCAGAGTCACATTTCTGTGTCCTCAATGAACAGCTATAGTCAGCATTGCCCTGCAACCACTCCTTATCTGATTCTTGAGAACAACTCCTTGTGCCACTCAGGAACCCACCTCAGGATGGGCTAAAAAGATTACAACAATTGTATTTTTCAATAGTTTAAGAAATATGTTACCCTGGGTAAGAACTAAAAGTCAATGTGCTTATCTGATATATTGCACACTTCATGCTTCCAGACTATACTGTATAACGAATGATGCTCTGAGCCTGTGCTTTAGAGCTAGACTGATTTTGTTTTAGTGTATCTCTCTGATTAAGGAAATTAAACTGTATTGTGTAATTGAGATACTAGTCTGTGTCTCACCTGAATTTAGTAACTGAATGTTAAATATTAAACGCAATAACAGGCATGTTCAGGCCTGAGTCTGTCACAAGTGGACAAGCAGTGCTCGAATAACATGGGAGCCAGAGGGAGCCGAAATTATGCTTAGTAGAATCTATAAGAAACAATACCTCGCAAAAAGGCCTTCCATTTGCTTCGTTCATATATGGTGGTTAAATAAGATACACGTGTTCAGTATTCTGGTGATGGTGCTCTGATTAGTGGGCTGTGTTCATGTGAACCGGGATGTTGTACCGTGCCAGTGTCTGAATGAGAATCTATGGCTCCAGCCTGAGCGGGTGTGACAGCAGTTTCTAGCACCGGGGCTGACACGTTCACCTGGCAGCACTATATCATGCCAAACTCAGATTTTACTTTTCAAAATAATAGTGCTCGTAATTTATTACAATAATCATTGTTATTTCACCTGGATCTGGGCTTACACTTCTTGCTGTCTGGGTTGCTAATTAAATGTTTTGAGGTAAAGAAAACTTGTCAGTCTTGAAGGCTACCCAGACAACGGGCTTTGCCATAGCCAATGATAGCTAGAAGCCTATATGCAAATTAGCCATGCATGCAGGGCGCCATTTTGTTAACTGTGTTTTTCCCCCTGAAATAACGTGAATGATAATTCTTCAATGCTTTAATACTATAGTGTAGATTACATGCAAATCTGTTTACAGTTGGAATGTACAGTTGTGCTCATAAGTTTGCATACCTTGCCAGAAATTGTGAAATTTCAGCATTGATTTTGACAATATGAATGTTCATGCAAAACAATCTGACTGTTATGTAAAGAGAGTGATCATATTGAGCCATTAATTATCACACAGTTGTTTGGCTCTTTTGTAAACTACACTGATAACAGAAATCACCCAAATGGCCCTAATCAAAAGTTTACATAGATTGAATGTTTGGCCTTGTTACAGACACGCAAGGTGACACACACAAGTTAAAATGACAATTCAAAGTGAATTTCCCACACCTATGGCATTTTAAATTACAATTAGTGTCTGTGTATAAATAGTCAATGTTGACTTTTATATAGGACTCTCTACGTCGTGTTCCTCACCACGTTAAATGCGAGCTGTAAGTAGTACCCATTTATATTTTGCTAATTTCCAGGTAGCTATACGCGTTTGGGCAGCGGTTAAGAGCCCAGTTATTAGCAGTACGCCTGAAGTTGTGCCTATATATATTTATGGAGGTTCGTCCTATATGTGTATGAGTCGAGATACTTTATTTTAAAACCTGCAAATGTCCACCTGCCTGTAATCTTCCTTCCTCTACAACACACTTCAATTCATGACACAGCCATGGTTCTGAAAGTGCTTTATTGCGTTTCTTCCACATAAAAGCAATAGAGTCCAATATCTCAGTACAAGTAGTCAAAGAGGTTGGTGAGTTCCTCAACATTAAGATTACAATCTTCGAGGTTGTACAACACTGAGCTTTTAAAAGCAGCAGAAAATTACAAGGCAGTAAGGAGCAACAACATTTGAGCAGGGGACAACC